>CAUYQG010136700.1:0-23789 GCA_963574415.1 Tarsius wallacei | reverse complement strand
TGCGAAATTCATGATTTCGTTCTTTCTTATGGCTGCGTAGTATTCCATTGTGTATATGTACCACATTTTTTTAATCCAGTCCTCTTTTGATGGACAGCAAGGTTGCTTCCAGGTTCTTGCTATTGTGAACAATGCTGCAATTTTTAAGCCTATTTTTGATGCCTACTGTTCAGAAAAAAGTATTATTTTCAAAATAGTATTTCTCATTGACAATGCACCTGGTCTCTCAAGAGCTCTGATGAAGATGTCCAAGGAGTTTAATGTTGCTTTCATGTCTGCTAACACAACATCCATTCTGCGTCCCATAGATCAAGGAGAAATTTGACTTTCAATAAGACAACAATGCAACATGTCTTATTGTCTAACATAAACAAGTTTTATTGTTTAATAACAATAAGACAATAAGCCTTATTATTTAAGGAATATATTTCATAATGCTATAGCTGCCACAAGTGACAAATCTGTGCATATTAAACTGAAAACCTTTTGCAAAGGATTCATTCACCATTCTAGATGCCATTAAAAACATTCATGATTTGTGGGAAGAGGTCAAAATATCAACATTAACAGGAGTTTGGAAGAAATGAATTCCAACCCTCCTGGATGACACTAAGAAGCCCAAGACTTCAGTAAAGGAAGTAACTGCAGATGTGGTAGAAATAGCAAGAGAACTAGAATTAAAAGTGGAGCCTGAAGATGTGACTGTATTGCTGCACTCTCATGAGAAAACTTGAATGAATGAGGAGTTGCTTCTTTTGGATGAGCAAAGAAAGTGGTTCCTGGTGAAGATGCTGTGCACATTGTTGAAATAATAACAAAGAATTTAGAAAATTTCACAAATTTAGTTGAGAAAGCAGTGGCGGAGTTTGAGAAGATTCTGAGTCCAATTTTGAAAGAAGCTATACTATGTATAAAATGCTATCAAACAGCATTGCACTCTACAGGGAAATCTTCTGTAAAAGGAAGAATGAATTGATATGACAAATTTCACTGTGGTTTTATTTTAATAAATTACCATAGTCATCCTTACCTTTAACAACCACCACACTGGTCAGTCAGCAGCCATCAACATCAAAGCAAGACTCTCTAACAGCAAAAAGATTTGAACTCAGACTGAAGGTTTATTTGATCATTAGCTTTTTTTTGCAATCAAGAGTTTTTAAATTAAGGTATGTACATTTTTTGGATATACTTCTATGTATAGTTAATATACTATAATATAGTACAAACAATTTTTTGTGCACTGGGAAAGCAGAAAAAAATTGTGTGATTTGCTTTATTGAGATATTCACGGTATTACAGTGGTCTGGAACCAAACCAACAATATCTCTGATGTATGCCTGAATACACATGGTTAGAACCAAAGATGCCAGGTGCAGTGGCTGACTGCTATAATCCTAGCACTTTGGGAGGCTGTTGTGGGCAGATTACTTGAACCCAGGAGTTCAAGATCAGCCTGGGCAACACAGTAAAACCTTGTCTCTACAAAACATTTTTTAAAAAATTAGTTGGGTGTGGTGACACATACCTGTAGTCCCAACTACTCAGGATGCTGAGGTGGAAGGATCACCTAAACCCAGTTGTGATCATGACACTGCATCCCAGCCTGGGTAACAGAGTGAGAACCCAACTCAAAAAAAAAAGAAACACAAAAAAGAACCAAAGTTAGCTATTTAGCTATTATGCCTTTGTCCCATCTGCAGAAAACACCAAAAAAATCATCATTCAGACTCTTACTTTTCTGTTTAAATTCTGTTTTTCTATCCACCTTTTTTGCTTTTTTTTTTTTTTTCTCTTTCGCCACTAATAACTTTTGGCTGTTGATGTTTGTCTAATTCAAGAAAGTCATATGTCCTTGAGCTGTTTAGCAGCACTTTCCACAGCTGGAAATGTAATAAGCATAAGCTGTCAGCAAATAGCACTTCCCCCACGTGTAACACCTCCCCAATGTATGTATAACCAAGCTTTGGGGAAACATTCTATGATCCTTTCAGCTTGCAGAAGGAGACAAGCTTCCAACTAGAGAAAAAGAAAAGCTTGGGACAATAGGCTACCTGCAAAAAATACTCCATATTGAAATCAATGATTCCCAAGTCTTCTGACCAGTAATGCATGTTGGCATCTATTTATTGCCTATAAAGACAATGTAGAGTATATGAATTTTATATCCAGATTATTTTTGTCTTCATGTCTATGAACAATGTTTTCTTTAGGCAAAAACACTTTTTCTCCTTACTCTTTCTAAAACATACACTCCTTCTACATTTATACCACCCTTTCCTGAATTCTTCCAAAAACCTATTTGTTAGAAGAAAATACAACAGTCTCTCCTACCTCAAAAATGTTTTATGACATTATAGAAGCCTTTGGATCCCAGTTTTCAGAAATCTCAAGGAAAGAGCAAGGAGAAAGAAAGCCCATTATTATTTAGTGGGACAGTTTATTACCCTCACTCTTCAGTCCCCATAAGGAACAGACTGCCATAAAGAGGGAAAAAAGCATGAACGTCTCCACAACTTGTATGGATTTAGAGTCTATCATACCCAGTGATCTATCACAGAAACAAAGAACTGAGTACCACATGTTCTATAAGCGAATCCTAAACATCTAGCATAATACTACAATAAAGAGATTGGCAGTAGTGGGACACTGCTCGGGATGGGGAGGGGTGCACATAACATCAATAAGAGTGCCTGAACCTAATCCTGACAAAGTGAAGTTCAGTGGAAGGCCCAAACTTCACCTGTACATAAACCACTTATATACCCAATCCTGACTTGTATCCACATATTTAAAATACAATTAAAAAAAGAAAAAAAAGAACAGACTTCCACACTTTTCCTAAGAGAAAGCAGTTTGGGGAAAAGATCTTCTATCCTTTCTCATCACTCACTCTGGAGTAATGCCTTAATTGTTGACATTTAGGCGATGGAACTAAGCTTGTGTAGCCCTTCTTGCCTTTTTTCTTGTCTCTCTTCTCTCTCATTTTGGGACACCTGCTCTTCCTGCAGACTGATCATGTTCTTCTCTCAAGCTCTTCCTTCCTTTACACCTCTCTTTCTTCTCTCTGTCTTGACCTCAAAGGAAGCTTACCACCATCTAACGGTTCTGCCTCTCACTAGGTACATAAGTTCAATTCAAGGAGAAGGTAGAAATAAGCTCATCTGACCTTTGATGTAAGCTACATCCTCCTTTTAATAATGAAGCAGATCTTTTAATGCCTATTTTACTCCTGTGACCCTTTATCAACTGGAGCAAATAATGGCAAGGAGAGTGGTGTGATTGATTAGCACCTTGAAACCCCTATTCAAGCATTCCTACAGGTCTCCCATTGCTATATTGTAAATAGAGTCTTCAAACAAATGCCACATGCCCCGCTTTGCCTTCAAAACATGGAATGAGTCTCAGTTCTTAATTGCCAGGCTATATTTATTAAAAGTTTGGAAATAACCAAAGATTAATATGTAGAGAAAAAAAAAATGAGTACTCTTAGACAGCTGCCAATCTTCACCAAACATCCCTCTCCAGGCTTAGGATCTGACATGTTCCAAATCATAGGGAGTTCACTACATCTTCACCAGTAGAAATATCCAGATATCTCACCATATTAGGGTCCTGGCCATAATTTTGTAAACCTCAGAAAGAAAAGGAAATTATTCTGCCTCGTAGTTTCAAACTTGCATTATTTTCTGCCCTAAGATTATTGACAATGAGAATGTCCATTTCCTTCAGAGTAAATCACACCCAATCTGAACTTTTAATGCATTTTATCCGCACTGGCCAGATGTTTAAAAAATCAACATATGTAACAGCATATTTCCTAAAGTCTGACTTAGTCTTGAACAATTATGTGAAGTGAACCAGAACCAAACATTTTGTCCATGTTTCTTGTGCCAAGCTTTATCTAGTTTATGGTAATAGTCATATCTTTGGGTTGAACTGAAGAGAAAATAAGCAACACAGCCTTCCAGATGGGACTCACCTCCAGATCTCCAGGGCATGAACCAAGAGACTCTCACATTACCAAAGAACAAGAAAACATTGTAGTCATAAGGCAGAAGAGATCCAGATTTAGGAGAGAAGTCTCTCCAACTCTTCAGGTATAGAGGTTTGCTAAAATATATGCAATTTGCATTGTGAATAGAATTCAGCACTTCTTGGAGACAGCAGCTCTTAGATGACTTCCCTCCTTCAGTTTGCCCAGAGCAATGGGTCCATGTTTGCGTGGCTTGCATCTGCATGGCTCACCATGCCAGTCACTCTCAAACTAGTGCAATATCTGCCTCAAGGATTCTGTTGTTACCTCCAAAACTGTGTCAAACTTCCGAAATAACAAAAATTAAGATTTAGTCTACTCTAGGCACTTCATTATATCATTTGCATCAGCTACCACTATGGTTATATGATCTGTTCCAAACCTTTTTGCATATAACATCACCTAATTTTTATAATCATGATCAAGCACTTGTATTATCCCTAATTTACAGATGAGGACCCTGAGGACCCATCGCCTATGTGCTTTGCCCGTGACCCCTGGGCAATTGTACTCTGTATTGCTGAGGGCTACATTTCCCAGACTTCTGTGTCTGCTGGAATATTGAGAGCAAGAAAAATATTTTCCTTCCCCTCTCTTCTTTGCTCAGCATCTCCAGCATGTGCTCTGTCTCCTGTGGGTTCTAATTTCTGTGAGTGTTTCAGTTTTTGCCCATGGCCCTGGCTCCTGGACTCGGAGCTCCTTTAACACCACCTCCTACCATTGTCTTCCATCTAACAGTTATCATTGTCTCCTGCTTTTGTTCATTTCTGACCCTGTTGATCCCTTAGCACTTCCATTTTCCTTTGCAAAAAAGTCCCTGAAATAATTTCCCTCAGTGTTAAATATTTACTGTGGTCTCTAGTTTCTTGGTTGAATCTCAGTTAATCTAAAGCCATAATTAACATGGAGCATGTTTGAAGATCCAGGTTCTGAAGGCCATGCTCTTTTTATCAAGAAAAAAAAAAAACATACTTGTGAAGGTTAGGAAATTACCATCACCTGGGATACATATACAACCCTTAGCTAGCTAAACTTTAGTGTAGCACTAGATGCAAATTAGAAGTCATTCTAGTCCAATGTTCTCATTTTAGAGAGTGAAAATTAAGGCCCAAATTATGAAGAACTTGCCAGAATCACCCAAATAGAAAGTGGCATAGTCATAACATGAACACAAATCTTTTGAGCCACATAAACATTGTATTTGATTAACTCATTAACTTCCATGTCACTGCACAGGAAGAGAGAGTGCTGGGAATAGGTATAAGAGGGAGACAGATTGGGGCTTTGCTAAGAAGATGACGACAAATCTGGACAAGTCTGTACTTTATAAAGAAAATTAAGAGCATACTGAAGTGTTAAAGATTAATGCTATTTTCTCCAAAATTGCCAGTGTAATTCACACGCTCACACATGCACACACAGGCTATTTATCAGAATCATGTCATTTATGGAAATGAAATTATGGGTTTAACACAGCCTCCTTCTTCAATATTGAGGAAATAAGTCTGCTTTGAAGTCATAAAGGACACTTAGGCCAAGAAAAGATAAGAATACTAATTTCTTGTACATACTTGAGTAGGATCAAGATCACCTACAAGCAGTCCCTGGCAGTAAAGTCCTGACGGGTAAAATGTGCACATATACAATTCTCCATAGAGGTGACACCCAGGCTGGGGATTCCCACCCAGGGAGGGTAAGAGTGGACTCAGAGTTATTTTGAAAGTTCTATTGATACACATGCGTTTCTAATAGTATTTTCTGTAGACTAATTATTATCCGGGGGGGGGGGATGAGAAAATAATGCAAAGTGGGTTCCAATACTCCAAATGATTAGGAATTGGTATATTAAAACAAATATGTTGTCTCGACCACATCTTCTGCCCCCACTAACTCCTTCTCTTCCTCACCTTGCTTATCTCTGGATCACTGCACATCACAGGTGAAAGAGACACCTGGATACCCTTTGGAACTACCCTTAGACACCTGGGTAGGAAGACACATAGAAGGCAGTGCTACTTTTGTATGAAGAGAGTGTCCACTAAAACAGAGAATTTCCAAATATGGTCCTAATCTGTCTCATTTCATGTGCTTCTTTAATTCTTCTTTCAATTTCTACCACAAGCAAAATAGTAAGAGACAAAAAACGAACCTAAAAAAATTTTTCAAATATCATTCAAGATTACTTTGAGATTGAGTTCTCATTTGGAATAATTATTGTACTATAAACAGCTATTCATTTCAGTAGGCAAGAGCTGTATGTCTAATTTAGAGGTTGGGTTGAGACAATCAAAGAAAGTCTGAAAACTCTAGACCAACATGACGACACTTAGATAAGTGAGAAAAAGGATGAAAAAGGGGAGTGATTTATGATGCGTAATAAAGAAGACCAAGATCAAAGTGATTGAAAAGAATTTTCAAGGACCAGTTGTTGAAAGAACTTCAGTGGTATTAATTAAAGTGGAATTTTAATTTAATATTTGAATAAAAGACTAAGATAAGTTTAGATAAAAGTATATACAGTGAAGAATGAAGATAGAACTGTAGAAGAGAAGATGTCTCGTAACTCCAGTGAAAACAAGAAGACAAACGTGATCATTTTTGTGGATTTAGATGACTAAATATAATAATACATCAACATATCAAGAAAAATCACACAGTGAACTAAAAATATTAAAGAGAATAAGAAGAAGAAGATTGTTTGGTCCCTTTCAATGGGTCAAACACTAAGAGGTGTTTCATACATTATCTCATTTAATATTTGCAGTAACCATATAAGACAAATATTATCATCATGTGATGGATTATGAGGCTATGATTCAGCAAGATTCATAACATGCCTGAGGTCACAAAGATACTTGTGTTCGTACAAATGTTAGCAGGTGTTTTACAAAAATAGTTTCATGGTAAAAAATTTTTGAGAAACAGCCAATAATATTTTTCTCTTCTAGAGATTAGGCTCTGAGGGTCATGTGGAATAAAATTTTACTCCCTCTTTGAATCCAGAATTTCTCAAAGTAAATACTCTATATGTGTATGTGTGTGTGTGTTGCATGTGTGTATGTTGTGTAAATGTGTGTGTTGTTATTACCGTTGTGGACGTGTCCACAGAACACAGTTTGGAAAAGACAGCAAATAACTATAATAGAGCTAAGTCACTAAGACTTGGTTTAACAGAGATCAGTTTAAATCCGGCATTGATCTTTTTAAGGTCCCATTATATAAGAACAAAATTCAGGCCAATAGTGTCTTTTAAAATACCCTAGAGGAGGGCTACTATGAATCAAATGATGATGACAAAACTGAAAGTTAATGAAAAATTATACTACTTTAATAGAATTGTTCTGTCTACATCAAGAAAGCTTAAGGTTTATGTCTGGCTCTGAATGAAACCTCTAAATAGAGTGTTGACAAATTTAAAGAGAACCAGACATTGACAATGAAGTTGAAATTTCTAGAAACCACATCACATGACATTATTGAAAAATTTGAAAATAATTAATGTAAATAGATGCTGGCATAGGGTTGTTAAGATGTGGTAATTACATTCCTGCAATTAACAGGTTATCATAAAGATATTGGTATAGAGATCATTGGTGCTTTTTCTAGAGCCTTGAACCAAGACTAACAAATTATAGTTATATGAAATTAAGTTAAATTTTAACACAAATAGAACATCTCAACAAGCTGTCTCAGAAGAAAATGGGCTGGTGATAAATTAGTGAAAGTCTTAACAAATTAGATACTCACTTAGAACTAGCCATGGAACAGAAGCATTGGCCAGTTGCCTTATTTAATAATGGGTCACTCAAAATTCATTAGTGAAAAAGGAAATCTCATAGTCATGTTTAAAGAAGAAATGAAAATTTATGTATTGATGGCTATAATTTAATAGCATCTTGGTCATCAAAGAACTGCTCTGTTGACTGAACAGCACAGATGACATCAACTGTGCTTGTGACCACACTCCGTTTTTTCGCTCTGATTTACCCGCCCCACAAGCAAATGTCTTTGCTACTCATGGCTTCTGCTCCAGGCTTCTCCTGCCCCATAACCTCAACATTTTTTTCCCCACGTTGTTTGGCTTCTGGCATCTCTGCTATCTGATCATTTATTTCCATGACTTACTTTAACTCATCCTAGTAGATAATCTTATTGGATTGACCTGTCAATATCCAATATAGTGCATTACTATTAGATTTCACTCACTAGGCCATCTCACAGATTGTTTACTTCAAATGGTTGCCTTTGGGGCAGCCACCCAGTCATAATCCTTGCAGCTGTGATCAAGATGTTAGGGTCACATGATAGCAAACACTGCAACCTATATGAAGAAAGTCCTTAAGCAGGGATAAATGGAAGACACTTTAAATGGACTATCCAGTACCACCATCTCATAGGAATACTTTAAAAGATGCTTCTATTTTTGTATAGGTGGTTAGATCGCCTCAATAATATCTTCTGACACAAATTTTCTATTACATTAATGCATAACTCTAAGCCAGTACATTTTTCATACTGATAAACTAAATGTTGGAATAATAGGTTTACTCCACCATATTTAATACAAAGCCTAATTGAATTGATACTCCTTTTTCTAATGTAGAAAACTCTAATGTAAGTCATTTATTAGCAAGTGAGACAAAAGATAACTAACAATAAGATATAAATATACACAGACACAAGTATGTATTTTACATATTCCACCTTGGTTCTTACTTGTTGAATTTAAGCAAATATCTTTATCTCTCTGATTTTCAGTTTTCCCATTTGAAAAACTAGAGAAATTATCACCTGTTTTTCAGGGTATGGGAGGTAAATTTTATAGGTGTGATAATTCTTTATAACTTGCAAAATCTCTAAAGTACCCTTAACCAATAATCTAGAAGAGGTTAAAATCACGGGAATCTGTTTCCTTCGGTATTCCCAGTTAGCAAAATAGGCTATTTTAGACAACTATAGAGTACTTGTTCGGCATACAGAAAAAAATAGGCATTTGGAATTTTCACAGGGGGAAAAAAAAAATCAGGCATCATCTTTGGTGACTGACTTACTACCAGCCAACTCTTCTGCCTCAGTTCTCCCCTTTTCTTCCCCTGCTTTTCTATCACTTGATTTCCCTGAATGATTCATAAGTATAGAGCCACCAATTATTTTATATTTCATCTTAATCTCTGCAAGTCAAATTGAGTTACAACTTAGACAATAAATCCTAAGGGAAATACTCAAGAAACTGTCATGACACATTCCTTGTTCTTTCGCATAAGCAGAGATAATAATTAAGTATCACATGACCTATCACTCAAAAAATAGATGTCCTATGTGGCTTTTGTCATACATACATCTAAGGGTTTTTTTAAATGTTTATTTTAATGTGCTACGCATTTAGCCACTGGGAATCATTTCACTGAGTAGCTGAGAAGCTGCAGTAAATTTTTGGATACTAAAGTGACATGTGGATGAGCTATTTAAATATCTTTATGTTCATAACAATAGATTTGTTTGAGACAAATCTTTCTGTCTTGGCTAACTCATAAAGAAACTGTAATCTAAGTAGGGAAAGCCACACATCTTTATTTTTTTCTCAATGCAAGACTCTCTTAGGATATTTGTTCATTCAGCAAACATTTATTGAGCATCTGCAATGTACCTAGCACTGTTTCCAGGGCTTAGGATATTGTAGTCAACAAGACAAATGGGTATTCTGCTCTTGTAAATTTACAATTTTGCTTTAGGAAAGTAGGCAGTAAACAAGAAAATAAATGAATAGGTAATTCCACGTGGAAGTATTATAAAGAAAAACAAACTGGATAATAGAAGAAGGAAACGCAACAGAGTTGGGAAAAAAGAAGAGCTTATTTAGGTTAGGTGACTAAGGCAAGCTCTCTGAAGAACAAATAATTGAATGATAAGAAGCCTGCCAATTGAACACTTGGCAGGAAGAATGGTTATAGCAGGAAGAACCACAATGTTGAGCATGTCATATTTAGGGAAGAGTGGCCAGTGTGGCTGAAGCATAGAAATCTGAGTGTGGTTGGAGATACAGTCTGTGTGGTAAGCAAGAGTCAGATCCTTCAAGGTCATGTGCATCATGATAAGAAGCTTAGATTTAAACCAAGTTCAATGGAAAGCTATTGGAGTTTTAAGAAATGGAGTGATATGATCTAATTTACATTTTTAAAAGCTTACTCAGATTTTGTGGGAGTGGAGATAAGAATGGAAAAAGGGAAATCATTAAGGCATTCAAACATTCAGTAGTACAACAACAGCTGATGGCTTAGACTACTGATGCAGGCAGAAGGGGAGCAGAAATGGTAATATTAAGAAGCAGTCAAATTTAGGATATATTATAGAGGTAAAGGCAGCAATTTCTGTACTTCCTCAGTGTATTTTGTGTTGGTCACTCCGTTGCATGATAGGAGTTCAAGCTTGACATGAAAAATAAAGAGTATCCATATAACAGAAGGCTTGAGAATGAGGAAGTGTTGACCAGATATTTGAGAATTACAGAGCAGGGCATTGTGAGGCTCCAGTAGGAACAAAAGTAAGTACTGTCTCTAGTTTCTGTGATCATTGTTAGATCAGGAATATGAGTATGTGAAATTTGCCATCTCCTTCCTATATTATAACAGGTTATTCTAGTCCTGTCTTTACATTTTGCACAAACCATAAATTTCACACAGTTTCATTAAGCCCTACCACCATATTAACTAATCTCAATAAAATTTGGTCAACATGGATGTGAATAATGCAAAGAGAAAACAAAATAAAAGTGAAAAAGAAAATGTAAAGGTAAAGAAGATGAAAAAATAGAGGATAAAAGTCTGAAACCTGCCTTAAAAATGCAAAAAAGAAAAAGGTTCATTTCTAATTATAAGCTCCTGTGTACTTTTGAACTGAGGAAGTTTTGAACTGAATGAGTTCAAAAGGTGGCCAAGACTGATGAAGTGTCTTTGTTAATAGAAAAAGTTAGTCAGTCTACTCAAGAGAGGCATATTTAGAAGCTCTCTAATGAGCTTCTCAGTTGAAAAAAAATCTGAACCTAATCTTTTGGTTCAAAAAGTTAATTCTCTTAGTGAAAGAGGAGTCGAGTGAGCCAACCTTTATGAACGTTGAAAGAAAAACTAAAGAGAATCCGAGCTCTGAACCACTGCGTTTCAGGCCATGCCCCTCTGTTTGTTTTATCCATTGTTAGCTAATGTAGCAACCATTTACCAAGCTGCCAGGCAAAGTAAGGTCTAAACTCATTGTGAAAAAAATGTGAAATAATCTCAGGATGTAAGTCAAAGCTTTGTCTTTGGGGAACAGTAACAAACAAGAGAAAAAATCTGCAATCTGTGTTTGTATCACAGGGATAATGCCCAGGTTTCTTTGTACTCCACGAAATAGTAGCATGGGCTCACAGGCTAAGTCCTTGAAGTACAAATATGACTGTTCAAGGCTTCCCATGAAAAGTTTTTTCCTTAAATATCATGGTCCTTGGGATTTTGGTAAACCTAGTTTTATAACCTTATAAATGATGCAAGAAAATTTAAATAAGAACATCATGAAAGTAGACTTGGGTTATAGAAAATTTTATGAAGCTTTACTTCTGTAAGTCTCACTCAGTGTAATGGTAAACATCCAATTTTACCAGCTCATTGCATCTGGAAAATGTTCAACTTTTTTTAGCCACAGCACAAAGAGTGGAAGAAATTTAAAGGTTCAGAGCTCTAAACTCTTTTAACTCATTTTTTTAAAACAGTTACAGAAGATATTTTGTCAACATGAAAAAGTAAAAGTGGTACTTTGTTAAAATTGCAGGTATTGCTTCACTAAGTAAGTATTTATATAGAACTTTTCATGGTAAAGCAACCAAGGAAAATTCGATAATGGAGCTAGAGGAAAGGGCACATTATTTTTCGTGATATAAAAGTAAAGAACAAATTTTTCTTTTCTTGGTAATCAGCAAGTACCAGTGTGCTACTCTGGTTACAATATTTTTCACCAATGGGAGAAGAAGAACTAGTATATATGGGTGGTTAAGTGGTATCTGAAAAATATTGTATCAAAAGCAAGATCATACATTATAGCTTAATTCATATATTTAGGTTACTTGGTTGGAAAGCCATATGACTGTAAAAAGAACACAGACTGTCTAGTAAGAAAGAATGTTTGTATCCATACTCTGTTATAAAACCAGCCAAATGGTCTCAAGTCAGTTACTATGCCTTTCTGAGTCTCATTGAACTTTACTGAATAAACATTCAAAAATCAGCTTCATTAGGCTTTTAGTAGAAATATAAATGAGAAATCACCAAAGAAATACCTGACCCATGGTATGTAATATATGGAATACCTTCACATCTTCTTTGCTACTCTTCATTGACATAGATAGCAAAAGTATATCAATTTATGTTTAAAGAAAATCAGCATTCAAGGAATTTTAAAACTGCAAAAATTCCACCTTTTATTCTCTTAAAATACTGCGTCTTCCTCTGTAATTACACCTGGAGCATTTTATCGGTGGCAATGCATTAACCACTTCTTTACACAAGTACACTTCCTCCTGTTACCTTAAAAGCTCTGGACAAAGGATAATGGGAAACTTGCCTTGGGAATCAGGCTTAAAAAGAAAGCAAATAAGTTAGAGACTAACAAAAGTACACAATCTCTTCTCTCTCTAAGGCATTTCTAGAGAGGACATAGGAGTGTCTAGAGAAAAACATCAAATGTGAATTTATTTAAGATGAAATTTAATAGTTAAAGGTAATGATCTGAGTTACAGGAATTTAAGAAAGATTATTTATAAGTAAAGAGAAATTCTAGAACAAGTTAGAGAATTTCTCAACTTTCATCTTCTTAAAAGAGTTGAGAAAACCGAAGCCAAAGTGTGGCAGTTTTTAAACATAATCAACATTTACTGAACCTTTATTATGGGTCAGGCATTGTACTGAGAGCTTCTATTAGTTATCTTATTTAATTATTCAGTAATTATGTGACTTATGTAACACTTTTACCTCCATTTTAAAGATGAGGAAATAGGCCAAGTTCACACAACTATTAGACAGAGAATTCTGGCATCTGATTAAAAAGTCCAATTTCTCAACTACTTCATTGCACACTTTGACAACACTGGTAAATTTCATGAACTTCTGCTCAAACTTTCACTTACCAGTTATAGTCTTCTGGTTTATGGCCATTATTTATGGGATCGAACTCTTCAAAAGGAGCAGTATGATATGGGATGTATTCTAACAACTTATTATTTTCTTAATGAGCCCATAAAAGTAACATATTGGATTTTTGTTCTTCCTTTTTCTCAAGAGAATTCATAAATAAAACTATTCCACCTTCTTTTCTTCCTACAAAGGTCACTAAACTCTGATTGTCAGACTGATTTGCAGGAATTTCTTCCTCTGAT
This sequence comes from Tarsius wallacei, assembly GCA_963574415.1. NCBI lineage: Eukaryota > Metazoa > Chordata > Mammalia > Primates > Tarsiidae > Tarsius > Tarsius wallacei. The sequence goes on along the minus strand of CAUYQG010136700.1, from coordinate 10,353 downwards.
ATAACTGCTTGTTTTCAATGGAGAAATAAATTGTTTACAGTTCTTACAGGTAGCATTTACTGAATCCTTAATATATGCCTGTCATTGTGCTAATGCTCATATGTAACTTATCCCATTGCATCCTTACGAATTCTTATGGTGGATGCTACTATTATGTTCCTATCATGGCCAAGAAAATTGAGGTTCAGAGAAGTGTCTTGACCAATAGCTTAAACCCCACAAGAAGTAGAGACAAGATTTTATTGTAAAGACCTGAGTTACAAGAATTTAAGAAAGATTATTTATAAGTAAAGAGAAATTCTAGAACAAGTTAAAGAATTTCTCAACTTTCATCTTCTTAAAAGATTTGGGTTTGTGACTACAAACCCAAGTTTTTAATCATTGTAAAATTGAATTACCACCACATTTTACTAGTTGTATGTACCTTGAGCAAGACATATACCTCAGTAAGCCACAGTCTCCTCTTCTGAAAAAAATGGGAATAATACTATAATGTATGTGCAAAGATTTGATGAGTGCTAAAGCATGTACAGTAAGCAGTAAATACGTACCAACTAAAATTTCAATTCTATCCAATAATGTTCTTTGAATAGAAAGTACTACTCTAAACAAGCATATTTGGATATATATTAGGTTCCATGAAGTATTAAGTTGCAACAATGGCAAGACAGATAATATTTCTAAAAAGATCTCAAAATGATCACACATTGTTAAAATGCTACTCTTGGTGGTGGCTACTTTTGCCTGAGTTTGTTCTTTAGTTCAAACCCCACTCTCAATGTGAACTAATGTCTGTGTTCTACAGAGAGGAATGGCTATATGTGAAATCTATACATGGTATACACAGATATACCAAAAATATCTATAAAACTCCAGTAAATAAAAAATAAAATGCAAGGTATCACTTTATGAATAAAATAACTGGGGAAAAGAGATTGTTCTAAAAAATTTTCTCTGGAAAAAAGTTAAAAGTGTTTGTACCCTTTCTCTTGTTCTGCTATTTGAGTTGGCCACCTTGTGGCTCCCTTCTCAAATTATACCACATCCTCTAAGTTTATACTGAAAAGGAAGTAAGTCAGGCCTTACATTTAGCTCTACTTTTATAAAATTGTTTGGTTTTGAATTTAAGGGAAGTATATCAGATTAAAGATATATGTATTCTACACTCTTCTTTGAAATCTACCAAAAGTACCAAAAACATTGCAAAATAAGGAAGAGTATTATATCTGCAAATTTAGGAGCAAGCAACAAAACAAACAAAAAATTGTGGTAACACACACACACACACACACACACACACACAAGCTACCAATGTCAATAAAATGTGGACCAAAATGAGCGATAAGGCAACAAACCTCAGAGGATCTGTTAAGACCCTTCCAATTACATTTTATATAAATTAAGGAGGAATAAGGGTAAGTGAAATCCGCAAAAGACTCAGGGGACAGCCCTAAAAAAGTCAAAGTCAACACTGCAAAAATAGCATTAAAAAAATTGCCTCTGAAGCTAGGATATTTGACCTCAAAACCATCTGGAGGTAATATGAGAAGAAGGAGAAAAGACAAAGACCAGATTTAGAGTTAAAAATGAATGCAGCTGAGCAGAAATAAATCCAGAATGATCACATCTAAAACCCTGGTAAGCCAAGAGGCTCTCATGAAACCTAAGATAAACTCTTACTAGTTCATCTGCTCACCCTGAGAGAATATATGCCAGAAAACAGTGTTGAACTGACGAGGAGGAGTTGTGAGTCAGCATTTGTGATCTGAAGCTGCCCATCCAGCTCAGGTCAATGATGTGTCTCTGTGCTGCTTTTAATTGAAATATAGGCACACAATAATTTTTTTCCCTTCAAGAAGTGTAATAAGCATAAGAATTTCAACATGAGACCCTCAACCAGATACTATGAAAATTTAAAAATGAACAAAAGAAAAAGCAAAAAAGTCAAATAAAATAGTACCCTGAGAAATTGAAGAAATAAAGCTTTACTATGCATATTCCATGCCATTATAAAACTAAAGGGATTATGAGCTCTGGCAAATAAGATTCGATGAAGAGCTTCGATATGGTCAAGAAAATATATATGTAAATATATATACATGTATATCAATTGATATATACATAGATATCAAGAAGTAAATAAAAAGTGAGCTGGTACAGTTCATAAAATTGTATGAAAATAGTAGTAACCAACTAGAGCAAGAAATGCTATGTTAGAATCAAGGACAAATAACAGGTACTGATAAAAACAGAATTAAAAAATTATTCTTCTGGCAAAATGGCAAACAAAAAACTAAATATACTTCACACTACAATACAACAAATTTTTGGATAAATCATCGTTATAATAATTGTATATCATAAGAGGTCTTATAAGAAAGCAAATAGAAAAAATAAAAACAAAACAAAGAGTGAACTGGAAAAAGAACAGGGTGCTATAAATAAAGGCAGGACTGCCAGGGACAAATGCTAACAACAGCTCTGAAATCAGTTCATTAATCCTGGGTCCTTCTGAAAGGTAGGTGAGCTGAGTCTGAGATTCACACATTAAGATAGTTCCAGGTAAAAATAGCAGAGAGATATCTAAATACTCTTTAGAGGAAAATAACACAAATTTGAGGCCTTAGGATTCTGACAGATTAAATTCAACCAAAAATCCATAAACACTTTTAAAAAAAAAATCCATCATGGGTAAGAGTAACCAGAAACAAGAGATTGTACCATTAAGGTCTTCAGGTCTTGGAAGACCCCACAAGCTGCTCCTGACAGGCATGCCTCCTTCCTCCAGCCCAGCCAAGCAATTGCATACCTATGCTTCTGGCCAGAGTAATAGCCTCATGACCCCAAGCCCTGCAAGCCATAAGCCAAGTTAGGTGACCCGCCACATGCACATATGTACCCACAACCTGAGAAATAGTTTGGTAAGCTCTCCCCTAGCAAAGTTGCACCACATCATCACAAACTCTCTCAGACTTGGCCACTGAGGAACTCACAAACACCACTACCATTAATCACAGCTGAAAAACTACAGGGAGACTATACTGCTGTGTCCACCTAGAACCAAGGTCAATGCATTCCACTGAACCAAACCCCCAAGACCCATTCATATGAAAAAGTTTTTCCCTACAAAATCGCCAGAGCCCAGCAGGTCAACGCTGAGGTGACCATAAGCCTGCCACTGCACTCCAGCCTAGGCAACGGAGTGAGACTTGAAAGAAAGAGAGAGAGAGAGAGAGAGAGAGAGAGTAGGGGATTGACAGTAGTGGGATACTGCCGGGGTTGGGTGGGGGGGAACACAACATCAATAAGGGTACCTGTTCTCAAACTAGGCAAAGTGGGAACCAAAGGGAGGCCCAAATCCAACAACACATCAAAATAATAATAAATCATGATCAAGTGGAATTTGTCCCAGTAATGCAAGAAAGACTCAACATATGTAAATGAGTAAAAATCATGTATCACATCGCTAGAATGAAGGACAAAAAGCTTATGATCATTTCTATCAATGCAGAAAAAGCTTTGGTAAAATTCGATATTATTTCATGATAAAAACTCTTTAAAACTTAGGCATAGAAGGAAAGTGTCTCAATATAAGAAAGGTCATAAGTGACCATCCCACAGCTAACATTATACTGAACGGAGAAAAGTTGAAAGCCTTCCCTCTAAGAACTGAAACAAGACAAAGATGCCCACTTCACCTCTCCTATTTAACATAGTACTATAAGTTCAAACCAAAACAATCAGGCAAGAAACAAATACAAAATATTCAAGTTGAAAGTCAAGTTGCTTCTCTTTGCAGATGACAGGATCTTATGTTTGAGAAAACCTAAAGACTCCACAAAAAGCTCTTAGGTAGATAGATTTAGCAAAGTTGCGGAACACAAAATTAGTATGTAAAATCAGTAGCATTTTTATACATGAACAGTAAACTAGCTGAAAAATAAATCAAGACATCATTTACAATAGCTACAAAAAAAAAAAACCCAAGAGTTAAATTAACCAAAGAGATGAAAGATCTCTGCAAGAAAAGCTACAAAGCCCGAAGGAAAGAAATTGAGAAGTATACAAATGGAAAGACATCTCATGCTTATGGATTGGAAGAATTAATATTGCTAAAATGTCAATACTACCCAAGGCAATCTTCAGATTCAATGCAATTTTTCACAAAAATAGAAAAACAAATTCTAAAATTTGTATGAAACCACAGAAAAATCCAAGTAACCAAAGCAAACATAAGCAAAAAGAACAAAGCTGGAGGTATAACACTATCAGATTTAAATATTCTCCATGACTGTAGTAACCAAAACAGCATGATACTGACATAAAAGCAGACACATAGAACAATGGAACAGAATAAATAACACAGAAATGAATTTTTATGTCTACAGTCAAATGATTTTTTACAAAGATATCTAGAACACTCATTGGGAAAAAGTCAGTCTCTTCAATAAGTGTTGCTGGGAAAACTAGATACCCGTATGCAGAATAATAAAGCTGAACCCCCACCTCTCATCCTATACAAAAAAATCAACCAAAATGGATCAATGACCTTAGCATAAGATCCAAAATGACACAACTGCTAGAAGAAAACATAGGGGAATGGTTCAGGATATTAAAATGGGAATTATTTTATGAATAAGACCTCAAAAGCATAGGCACCAAAAGCAACAATAAACAAATGGGATTAGCCTAAAAAGTCTCTACACAATAAAGGAATCAATCAATCAACAGAACAAAAAGACAACCTACAGAATGTGAGAAAATAATTGCAAACTACTCATTTGACAGGACTTTATATCCAAAAATAAAAGGAACTGAAACATCTCAACAGCAAAAGAACAAACGGACAAATGACCTAAACAGGCATTCTTAAAAAAGACATACAAATGACCAACAAATACATGAAAAAATACTCAACATTACTAATCATCAAAGAAATGCCGGCCGGGCTCCATGGCACAGCCTGTAATACCAGAAATTTGGGAGGCCAAGGCGAGTGGATTGCCTGAGCCCGTGGGTTCGAGACCCACCCGGACAACTTGGCAAGACCTCGTCTCTACAATAAATCAAAAACTAGCTGGGTGTGATAGCGTGTGCCTGTAATTCCAGCTACTTGGAAGGCTGAGGCGGAAGGATCACCAGAGCCCAGCAGATCGAGGCTGCGGTGGCCGGGACCGTGCCGCTGCACTCCAGTCTGGGCGAAAGAGTGAGACTCCAACTCAAAAAAAAAAAAAAAGAAAGAAAGAAAAAAGTAATGCCAATTAAGACTGCAATGAGGTATTACCTCACCCCAGTTAGGATGGCTATTATCAAAAAGACCAAAAATAACAAATACTGGTAAAGATGTGGAGAAAAGCATACTCTTATACACTGTTGATAGGAATTTAAAGTAATACAACCACTATGGAGAACAATATAAAGTTTCCTCATAAAACTATGATCAAGCAACCCCACTACTGGGAATTTATCCAAAGGAAAATAAAACCTTATATCAGAATGATATCTGAACCCCCATGTTTATTGCAGTACTATTCACAATAATAAAGATATGAAATCAACCAAGATGTCAAACAACACATGAATGGATAAAGAAAATGTGATACATATATACACCATGTAATACTTTTCAACCACAAGAAAGAATAAAATTCTGTCATTTGCAGCAACATGGATTGAACTGAAGGACATTATGTTAAGTGAGATAAGCCAGGAATAGAAAGTTAAACACCGCATTTTCTCACTTATATGTGGGAATTAAAAAAAATGTTGATCATAAAAGTAAAAAGTAAAACAGAGGATACTAGAGACTGGGAAAGGAAGGAGGGAGAGAGAGATAGCGAGTGATTTGTTAAATAACAAAAAATTACAGCTAGAGTGGATGAATAAGTTCTATGACACTCTAAGATGATTACAGTTAACAATAATATAGTGTATATTTTTAAATGGCTGGAAGAAGGATATTGCACACTCTCAACACAAATAAATTATAAATGTTTGATATGATAGATATACTATTGACCAATGATCTGATCACTAAGCAGTATATGAATCAAAACATCACAATATACCCTATGAATATGTACAATTATTATTTACAAATTGAAAAAGAAAATTTTGAAAAGAAAAAAGTCACCAGAAAAAATAACAAACTAAATTGGACTTCTCAAGAGCAAAACCCTAAAAGAAATACTAAAATAAAATATTCAATATATGGAGAGAAAAAGCTACATATCTATAGTCATAAACCCAAAATATCTTTATTTTATAAAATATAAAATAAGTATTTTTCATATTAAAAATAGTCCACCACCAGATTTTCTAAAGGCTCTTTTAAAAGATAAATATTAGGAAAAAAGAAAAATAATCTTAGAATGATTGCCTGAGATACAAGAAGAGAAAGTAAGAAATTAATAATGATGAGGGTAATAAATATTGTCCTTATAAAATAGCAACTACTATTATAATTAATTTATACGATTAGAAAGAGTTGAAATACTGGAAAATAATAACATGTAAGTCAAGAGAATATTTATCAGAAGTGATGAGTAACATTCTTTCTTCCTCCAAAAGAAGAAATTGCTTTTAATAACTTTAGACTCTAGGTCATTATATGCAAATACCACAAGTTCAAGGCTATCCATTAAAAGCTCAGACATAGAATGTATATCTTCCAACTTAATCCGTTAGAGTGAAAAACAATAAAATTTATTAATTTAAAAATGTGCATTTTGAAAATCATGGAAAAGCAAAATAAATGGTACAGTATAAGATAGTAGTATATCTTCTAATAAATGAACAACCAAACTAAGTAAAATAGGACTAAGTATTTCAAATTAAAAGCAGAAATTTTAAGAATAACCTTTTAAAATCCAGATTTATGCTATTTGCAAGAGGCAAATCTAAGAATAAAGGTCCAAAAATGTTGAAAGCATGGAAAATTATATCCCAGGCAAACAAAAACACAACCCTGTGTTAACATTATTACTAATTATAAAGACTTTAATACAAAAGTATTATTAGAAGGAGATAAAAACATCTGCATAGTGATAAAAGTTTCCAGTAATCAGAAAGCTATAATAAGTCTGAACTTTTATGCACTAATAAAATTTCTTGAAAGAATATATAAAGCAAATCTTATTTAAATATGAGAAATTGACAAATTTAACACAAAGTGGAAGACTGCTAAATGTTTATTTAAATTTAATGGCCAAATATCCTTAATGAACATAGATGTTAAATTCTCAAAGATTCTAGCAAACCAGATCCAACACATCTCAAAAATCATCGACCACAACCAAGTAGGCTTCATCTCTGGGATGCAGGGCTGGTTCAACAGTCGTAAGATCATAAACATAATTAAATATATCAATAGATGTGAAAATAAAAACCACATGATTATATCATTAGACGTGGAAAAAACTTTTGATAAAATGCAGCACCCCTTCTTAATAAAAACCCTCGAACATCTAGGCATAGATGGAACATACCTCAATGTAGTAAGAGCCATCTATGAGAAACCCACAGCCAGCATACTGCCAAACAGACGGAAATTGGAACCATTTCCCTGAAAACCGGAACAAGACAAGGATGCCCACTCTCACCCCTCCTTTTCAACATAGTTTTGCAATTCGTAGCTGGAGCAATCAGACAAGAGAAGGAGATCAGGGGTATCCAAATAGGAAAAGAGGAAGTCAAGTTATCCCTTTTTGCAGACATGATGCTGTAACTTGAAAACCCAAGAGATTCTGTCAAAAACCTCCTTACACTGATAAAGAACTTTGGCAAAGTCTCAGGGTATAAAATAAATGTGCAAAAGACAGTCACATTTCTATACACCAACAATAAACAAACAGAAATCCAAATTAAAAAGCACAATTCCATTCACAATAGCTACACACAAAAATGAAATACCTTGGCATGTTTCTAACGAGAGACATGAAAGACTTTTACAACAAAAACTATAAAACACTGCTCAAAGAAACCAAGATGACACAAACAAATGGAAAAAATATTCCATGCTCTTGAATTGGAAGAATCAACATTATTAAGATACCCATTCTATCCAAGATAATCTACAGATTTAATGCAATACCCATTAAATTACCAGTAGCATTCTTCTCAGACCTGGAAATGAAAATACAGGTATTCATATGGAAACATAAAAGGCCATGGATCGCCAAAACAATCTTCAGCAAAAACAAACAAACAAAAAAAAAAACAAAGCAGGAGTTATCACTCCCAGACTTTAAACTTTATAATAAAGCTATAATAATCAAAACAGCCTGGTATTGGTACAAGAACAGGCATACAGAACAAAACCTCAATTTCTCAAACAATTCATCTTCAAAAAAGCCTCCACCACCAACCACTGGAGAGAGGAGAACCTATTCAGTAAATGGTGCTGGGAAAACTGGTTGACCACATGCAGAAGATTGAAACGAGACCCCTACCTATCACCATACTCAAAAATCAACACTAAATGGATCAAAGACCGAAACGTAAAACCTCAAACTTTAAGAACCTTAGAAAATGCAGGAGACACCCTTATGGAAATTGGAACTGACTACCAATTCCTGATCAAAACCCCAAGTGCCCATGCCATAAGAGATGAGATAGAAAAGTGGGACCTCATCAAACTGAGAAGATTCTGCAAAGCCAAAGAAACCATCAAGAGAACAGGGAGTCAGCCCACAGACTGGGAAAAAAATATTTGCCAATTGTATGTCTGACAAAGGCCTAACATGTAGGATCTACAAGGAACTCAAACATTCTGAAAAGAATAAAAACAAACAGCCCCATTACAACGTGGGTAAAAGATATGAGTAGACACTTCTCAAAATAAGGCATGCAAGCAGCCAGCAGATACATGAAAAAATGTTCAGTCTCACTAGTCATCAAATAAATGCAAATTAAAACTGCACTGAGATACCACCTAACTCCAGTCAGGATGGCCTTCATCAATAAGTGAAAAAACAACAGATGCTGGAGAGGATGCTTCCACACTGTTGATGGGAGTGAAAACTAGTATAGCCTCTGGAAAAGTGTGGTGATTCCTAAAAGATCTAAAAATCGACCTTCCATATGACCCCGCAATCCCTCTACTGGGAATATACACAGAACTCAAATCACTCTATAAAAAAGATACTTGCACAGGTATGTTTATCGCAGCATTGTTCACAGTAGCAAGAACATGGAACCAACCGTGCTTCCCATCAAAAGAGGACTGGATAAAAAAAATGTGGTACATATACACAACGGAATATTATGCAGCCATAAAGAAGGACAAAATCATGAACTTCACAGCAACCTGAATGGATTTAGAGTCTATAATACTGAGCGATCTATCACAGAAACAAAGAACTGAGTATCACTTGTTCTCACTCATAAGCAGACTTTGAACAATTATCATAATACTGTAAGAAAAAGGTTGGCAGTAGGGAGAAACTGCCGGGGGATGGGAGTGGGGATGCAGAATTGGCAGTAGTGGGAATCTGCCAGGAGAGAGGGGGCACACCTCATCAACAAAGGTACCTGCATAATGAACATTTGTATACCTAACCTTGAATTGTACCCCACATCTTTAAAATAAAAAAATTTCAAGTAAAAAAAGGAAAAAATGTAATGGCCAAGCGTAAAAACTTAAATTATATGTAATTCTGCAGCCAAAGGTAAGATAATATACATATGCTCAAATACACATGATGTAACAACAAAAAGTGACCATGTAACAAACAAAAAAGCAAATCTCAGCTAATTTTAAACAATAATCATCATGCACATCACATATCTATATTGTAACTAAGAACACAAAAGTTGAATAAAATATCCCATACCTATGGAAATAATAGAACACAATTCTATATAGTTTATTTGTCAAATAAGTAATTTTAAAAGGAAGCTATGGCCTTAAAATATAATTTTAGAAAATAATAATTCATGTTAAAAAATTAGAAATGTACACGTAGGCAGAATTTGAAGAAAGCAGTAAAGAGCAGAAAATTAAGAAAAGAGCAGAAATTAATAACATGGGAGATAAGCAATATTAGGAATTTTAAAAGGAAACATTAAAAAATTTAGCAGACTTTAAAAGGAAAATAGAATGATACCATAGCGTATTATGCTAAAAGCTTTAAAGACTTACACAACATGAACAGAGGAACATACAATATACCAAAACTGTCTCAAGAAGAAACAAAATTCTTGCTGGGCTCCGTGGCTCAGCCTGTAATCCCGCGCCTTTGGGAGGCTGAGGTCAGTGGATTGCCTGAGCCCGCGGGTTCGAGACCCGCCTGGGCAAGCGAGACTTCATCTCTACAATAAATCAAAAAATTAGCCGGGTGTGGTAGCGCGCGC
>CAUYQG010136699.1:0-11185 GCA_963574415.1 Tarsius wallacei | reverse complement strand
GACCCGCCTGGGCAACTTGGTGAGACCTCATCTCTACAATAAATCAAAAAAATTAGCCTGGTGTGGTAGCGCGCACCTGTAGTTCCAGCTCCTTGGAAGGCTGAGGCGGAAGGATCACCAGAGCCCAGCAGGTCGAGGCTGTGGTGGCCGGGAGCGGCCACTGCGCTCCAGTCTGGGCGACAGAGTGAGACTCCAACTCACAAAAAAATAAAAATAAAAATAAATAAAAATAAAAAATTTAACCAAAGACTTTAAGAAATTTTTAAAATTAAAACTTTTAAAAATGTAAGGTTTGAGCAGGAAACCAGACTTAGACAATGGATACCTTGTTTTATAGTTTCTGGATGGTCCACAATTGATACCCATAAACAAACTTCATGAAGGTAGCCTAAACCTTAGCTGATTTAGAGAGGCAGTGGAGGAATTCAGCAGATTAGGGTTTTGCATGGGGATCTAGGAATTTCATATAGGTTAGTTTTTGTTCATTACATTTCTGTTTCAGTAACTAATGCTTGAGGTAGAGTAGGGAGAGTACTATTTTGCAGATATTCCCAAGAATGAATGGATGGGGGAAGGAACAATATTCATGAAACTACTGACCTGGGAGAATTGATATGGCTGTGAATTGTCAGAGGGTATTCCAAGTATTTCTCTTCTAAATGATTTGATGGCACATTTGGTTAAAATTCTAGTTGGTTTTACGAACACCCTTAATTCTTAATCCTACTTTCCTATTTCAGTGAAGAATGATGAGGCCTAGTTATACCAGCAGTTCTATTGAGGGCCATGTTCACAAAGTTCTTAATATTCTACAGCAATTAGGGCAGAGCTATTGCGAGAAAGAATGATGTTTAATAATTTGTGTGTGGTCAATAACTTCTACAGAAGTTGATTATGGTAGTAGAAACAAAACGGATGACATATGGGCATTCTGTTGCCATTTTTGAGAAGGGGAGAATGAAAGCATTAATATTAAAACACACTCCCCTAGGAGTTAAAGCCATGTTTAATTCATTTACCAAAATGTGATCAAAGACATATTTTTATATATTGATATACTTGATAAATATCGGTGAATGTAGAAATTAAGTAAAGCATACTAAAAATAAATATTTTACTCTGCTGAGTTTATCTGTATATACCTATGTGTGAAACTGAATTAAGTATGTAAAATATATTGAGTGTTTCCTTGTAAAACTTTTCTGTGTTAAATGAAAAGTACTATCGTGATATGACAATGTGACTCAGTACTATAGCGACTACATGTCCTAAATTTTTCTGGGCTATTTGAATTTCAAACTCTGTCACACTCCGTAACTATACTTGCAGTTTGCAGACTATGAACTGTGTTTGTTTTCTTTTTTGTGTATTTTGTTTTGCTGTTTTAGAAAAAATACAGTTACCATATCCTTTTCTCACCACCTCTTCTTAGAATCTTCCAAGCTTAGCTGCCTGGAGACTTGGGAAGAAAAGCATACTGTAATTTAATCCGATTATTTGACCTATTTTTTTCTTTAAAGTTTTTTCTCCTTTATTGTCTTACTACTTTATCTTTTTAACATATTTGTTTATCCAGAAACATTGAGTGCCTATTATGTTTGAACCACTCTGCTAGGCATTGAGGAGGAATAAACAGTAAGACAAAGTCCTGGCTGTCAGGAAACTTTCATACAGTAATTCGCCTGACAGAAATCAATAAGGGTATTTTATGCTTTCTTCTCATCAGTTATTATCACAGAAGAAAAGTCATAGGCAAGGGGCTTCTTTCCCAAGATAACTCTGTGAGAAAATTCTCATCATCTCATTTTCCATGAAACTCTTATCTCTGAACGTAAATCTTCAATTAAGCATTAATTGTTCTATAGAAAAGTCCTTTTTTTCTGGGATTTCATTTATCTCATCTCTGCCCAATCATCAGGACATCCTTCATCCAACTACAGCAGAGGAGGTAACAACTGTGGCAGCCGCTTAACTGCTGTGAACTGGCCTCTCACTGGTGAGAGGCAAGACTCAGTCAAGTCCAGAGATATGATTTTAATAGTTCCATTTAGCATTTCATGTATTTTCTAGCCTCTAAGGTGACAAGGGGCACCTTCACTGTGCTGCAAAGCAACTCCCAGGAGTTTACAGTTGTGGTTTACTCTGGTCCTCAGAGCTAAGTTTTTTTGTTGTTGTTTTGCTTGTTTGGGTTTTTTTGAATCAGGGTTTTACTCTGTCTTCCAGGCTTAGAGTGCAATGGCAGGATCACAGCTCACAGCAGCTTCAACCTACTGGGATCAGGGGATTCTTCCACCTTAGCTTCCTGAGTAGCTGGGACTACAGGCACACACAATTGAACCTGTCTAATTTTTGTGTGTTTTTTTTTTTTTGAGCAAGTCCTCACTGTTGTTGTTTAAGCTGGTCTCGAACTCCTGGGCTCAAGCAGTCCTCTCACCTTGGCCTCCCAAAGTGCTAGGATTACAGGCTTGAGCCACCACACATAGTGGAGAGCTAAGTCATTGAAGCTAGAAAATGTCTGAACTGGCTTTTCTCATGGTTTCCATTCTTTGTCTTTGAAAGCTTCTTTTTTTTTTTTTTTTTTTTTAACAAAAGAGGCTTAATGTCCCTTATGTGAATGATAGTCTATTTCTTTGTCTTCCCAGTGGACTTTTTTTGAGTCTTAAATACACAGCTTCCATTTGGAGGCTGAGGTTGTTTATCCATGGTGTTCCAGCAAGATGGATGAAGATTGGACTTATTATGTAGTCATAACTCTACACAAGAACCACTTAAACTTTTAGCTGCTGGAAGTTTATTAATTTACTTCTGACATTTTCCCAGCATAGTTATGGGCCGTATTCCATATTACTCTAAGAAATAAAACTATTTGGGTAAGGCAGTTTCAGATTTTCTCTAGAATTTTTTTTAACATCAGAAAGGTTAAAAAGCAATAAGGTCACTCAATCAGACTCATACCTATTTGGAGTTAGCTTTTATTTTATTTTATGTTTTTCTAAAGTAGTTTAAAAACAAAACAAAACACAACAGCGTTTTCTTCTTCCAGAGTTATCAGGAAATTGTATAGTTTTTTTTTCTCTTTCACTATTGAAGAAAAAATTTTAAATGTTATATTATTTTAAACATCTGAGTTTCATGTTTAATATATTTGGTATTTCAGTAACAAAAGTTACTCATTGACGATTTGTTCCCAATATCTTTTAAGTATATATTTACAAAAAATAGTTGAGACAAATCCTATTAAATTATATATCCTTAAGATTGAATTAGGGAAATAAACTCTTAGTCTCCTTGGTGATAGCACATATTCCAGCTGTCTGCTCTCCTTTTATTTTGCTGCCTCTGGCAAGGAGCAGATTTATTATTCGGGCTCTGTCTAAATCTGTACTTTGACAGCCATGTCCTTGTGGTCACCAAACTATTCTTTTTCCATAAACTAAAGAGCAGCAGAACAACCTACAAAAAAAAAGCTACAGTGTCTCCACAATAGAAAACCCATTTCATTAGCAGCATCAGGTTATAATGTATTTTGTGAAAGGAGAGCAAGAATCTTTGTATTTCTCTTCTAAAATTTCAAACTGATTAGGCAGCATTTAATGTTGGTAGTCTATTTCCCACTTTAGAAGAATTAACAAATGCAAAATGTTTACCCAGTAAGTGCTAATATTTTGTTTTTGGCCTAGTTTCAGAGGGTCCCTAAGACCATCCACACATTGGGTTATTCATTAGAAGGACTCAGGCTCAGTATGTTGTTGTACTTACACAGCAAAGATTAATGGCAATGAAAGAGCAAGGACACACAGCCAGGTCAGTAAGAGAAAAAAGACACAGGTAGAGTCTGGAAGAATGTGTGTGGAGCTTCCTGTGCTCTTAATGTGAAAGGCTGTATAAAGAGCGTACCTTCCCCAAACTGCATGGCCAGTGTTCCTGCCCAGGGAAGCCCGTTGGAGACTCAGGGTTTAGGGTTTATGCTAGGGAGATGATCATGTAGGTATTCTCTGCCTAGCAACCCCTGCTAATTACTAGACTTGGCTGGATGTGTTGGTTCATGCCTATAATCCCAGCACTTTGAGAGGTCCAAGTGGAAGAAAGTGGGAGGATTTCTTTAGCCCAGGAGTTTGAGACCAGGTTGGGCAACATAATAAGACCTCATCTCTACCAAAAAAAAAAAAAAAAAATCCGGGTGTGGTGGTGCATGCCTGTTGTCCTAGCCATTTGGGAGGCTAAGATGGTAGGATCACTTGAGTCTAGGAGGTCAAGGCTGCAGTGAATTGTGATGGCACCACTGTACTCCAGCGTGAGCTACAGAGCAAGACCCTGTCTCAAAAAACAAAACAAAACAGACTCTCATAAAGCAGGTGTTTGCCATAAGTCACATTGTTTGTATAGATAGCCTAGGCACAGCAAAACAACCTTATCAGTTAGGGAACTCTTCATATTTATCTAGGGAACTTTTTACAAATCGAGTTCCCAGACTCCAGTCAAGGGCCCACCTTATAAGCAGGCCTTTCTAAGGATATCCTCAGGCCTTCTGTGTTAACTTTTCCTGCACAGGCCTGTATTTTATTTTTGTAAACAGTTTGCAAAAATCACTGAGCCTTAAGTGACAGCATGGGGGCTAGCAGTGTGATTGTTTTTCTGAACTATCATCATGATTAGACTTTGTATTTGATAAAGGTATCTGGAGCCAAAATAAGAACATCTGAGGTTTCTCTGTATAGTATACTTCTATTTTTAAAAACCCCATGAGCCAAATATTTTAAATTATGATTCAGTCATAATCTGGGTTACATTTCGCGTATTCAGGTGACTGCTTTCAAAATTCTCAGAGCTGGATATCATAAAGTTTAAAGTGGGTCTTACTGCTGGTAGCTTACTTTAGACCATGATATCTGCTTGTTGATAGCTCATACTTCTCTAATATTTCGTTACTGAAGTATGAAAACCTAATAGGATTTATCAGGAATCAATTGGAATCTAGGGAAGGGCTTCTTAAAATGTTTACAATGTTACTTTTATAAAATTAACCCAACCACTTTAGAGCCATTTATGCAATTAAAACAACTTTGGGTTTGTGATTTCTTCTTGTTTTGTTTTGAATAACAGCTACCCCAAAAAGTCAAATGAATTAAGAAGTTTTAGGTAGGTAAATTAATAAAAATGACGGGATAATGGAGAGATGGTTAGCAGGAACAACTGCCAATTTGCCTTCATACTGAAAGACAGATGTGTTTTGCTGCTCCACACTGATTCTTGAAACTCCTCCATACAAATTAATCAACATCTCTTGTCTCTGTAACTCCATTAGGATTTCAAAGGGTATCATTCAGAACCAGGGGAGGTTGAAAAGAAGAAGGGAAGCAAGTACTTGCAGAGCAACGGAGAAAAAATAGGCTGAGCGATCTGGGATCGGGAGGATGTCCTGAGGAGCCCTACGATTGAGCCTCTTGTTTAAAATATTTAATGATCCCTTTGCCACTAACACAGTTTCAATCTTCTGTGAAATGAACATCCTTCCCTTATTGTTATATAAGGCTTAAGTGACACAGCTCTGATTTGACTGACAGTGTGTTCTTTACATAGAATTTAAATGGCTTTCCTTTGGGCCTATTAGGCTTCAGTGAACAACAACACTGTTTGTTTTGTGTATGTGTGTGGTGTGGTATGTATTCCTTATGCTTTCTCAACAACACTGTGTATGTGTGTGGGGGGAGTGGTGTGTGTTCCTTGGCTTTTTTCTCTTCTTTCTTGGGTGCTTGGGATGAAATTCTTGACTAAACCAAGAAGACAGCATTCAGAAAACCATTCCTTCTTATTTAAATATTCCTTTCTCTTCCATTAAAAACTAGACAGTCTCCTTGGATAAAGAATATTTTTCATAAGATCTACCCATGCCAAAGTTTTATCTTCTTTTGTATAAACATGTCTTGTGGAATCCACTGTTTGTTGATAACTGAAGACCTTTTCTGTCAAATGCTATGAGATTCAGATAAGAACTGCCAAAAGCAATATTTGACACGAGCCCGAGGGAACTTGCTTTAAAGGTGGCCCTTCATTTTTCCATTGCAGACACTTATTTTTAAAAAATGGGAAAATGGAAACATTCAAGAATTATATTTTTTTACTCCAAAATACATGTTTATTAAATATTAAAAACTTACAAGTTCCAAACTAACAACAGTAAAAATTCTTTAAGAAAAAATGTATTACCCAGAGAAAACATGTAAGTATAATTGTGCAATATAGCATAATTTACAGCGGAGGTGATAATGAACAAGACATAATTTTTTCTTTAAATGACAGTCTGGGGACAGGGTCGAGGGGAAATGTTGAGAGAACAGGCAACTGTAACGCGGTTGAGGAATGATGTGTTGGAACATTTAACCTGGGCTGATGTGAGCCTTCCTGCAAGTTGACATCTACGCTGGTGCTGAAAGGGATCATTCAGACAAAGGAAGAGAGATTATTCAGGTGGGGGGAGAGGAAAGACTTCCTAGGCAAAGGGAACAGGATGAACAAAACTCTCCGGGCAAGAGGAAAGGACTTTAAGAAATCTACAGCATCCACCAGCGTGACTGAAGAGTAGAATCCAAGAAGTGAGGGCTGGGAGTTGACGCAGGAGAGGAAAGTGGAGATCAGATCACAGAGAACCCAGTTACCATGTCAAGAGTTTGAAATTTTTCATTTTCGTGTTTTTCCTTCTAGTCTCTCACCCATGCATAATCGTCTCTACTTAGTTGTAATTACAGTGCAAACATTCCTTCAAAACAGATATTTATAAGCAGGTACTATGTGCCAGAAACTGCAAACTCAAATTTAGTCATTTTTTGCAACTGCGCAGTGAGCCTGTGTGGCAGGAATCTGGGGAGCAAGGGATAAAAGTCTCACTTTATAGTCCTGACCCGCATAGCATTAGAGCGTACGAATTTTTAACATTTGCATGATAATGCAACTGATAGAAGGATATAATTAACTAGATAGGACATGATTTTCTGGTTGCATATTTAGGTTGTTAGAATATTTTGGTAGCAAGGCATCAACACCCAAATAATGTGAGGAGATGGGATATGATAAAACAAGAGAGGAGGGAATCTCATGGGAACCAGGAATGGACATTTTTCAGGATCAAGGACAACTGTAGAGATGTGGTTTAGCATCAGGAATTTGTGGTCTTTAATCTGGCATTTTTGTGGCTCTGTTACTTTCTGTGTCTCTGTGTAATTCTCACCAACCAGCTGACTAATTTTCTCAGTAGTTCTTTCAAGAGGGAGGAGTCAGGTGGGCCCAGCTACTCACCCTCACTTCTCTTCTCTTAGGCTGCCTCTTAGGTGTCTCCTCCTTTCTCCCTGTCCCTCCAAGGCTGTCCCAGTGGCCGTCTGTGTTCAACAGCTCAGGACTGTCCCCTCATCAGGGAGTGGAGTGAGGCATCACCTCACAGAAGGGGTGGGTGATTCATAGTCATCATTCTAGTATCAGTTGTTGCAATTTTTTTCAAGAATAAATATTGTTATGTTGCACATCCCTATGCATAGTCCTGGTGTGGTTTGACTAGTGCAGCATTTAGTAGAACTTCTACCTCCTTTAATCTGGAAAGTATACATTTATCAGGATAGTCTGGGTTGCATTACCTTGCGTGGCACTTTCCCTGAGCCTGCGGGTTTGAGACCCGCCTGGGCAACTTGGCGAGACCTCATCTCTACAATAAATAAAAAAAAAAAACTAGCCTGGTGTGGTAGCGCGCGCCTGTAGTTCCAGCTACTTGGAAGGCTGAGGTAGAAGGATCGCTGGAGCCCAGCAGGTCGAGGCTACAGTGGCCGGAAGTAGCCACAGCACTCCAGTCTGGGCGACAGAGTGAGACCCCAACTGAAAAAAAAAAAAAGAGGATAATTTTCCACTTGACAATTGTCCTGATATTCATGATTTATAGAAACTTTGCTTCAAATTCCCTCTCCTACTTCTTCCCTTCCAGTCAGAAAGTACTTATTCAGTGCCTTCTGTATGCCAGGCCCTGTCCTAAGCACTAAGATTACAACAGAGAATAAGACATGGAAGACCCTGTTCTTTTTCTTTTCTTTTTTAAAGATGTGGGGTACAGTTCAGGGTTAGGTATACTTATGTTTATTATGCAGGAACCCTTGTTGATGAGGCATGCCCCTCAACTGTCAATCCCACCCCCACTCCCCTGGCAGTTTCCCACTACTGCCAATCCCTTTCTTATAGTATTATGATAATTGTTCAAGGTCAGCTTATGAGTGAGAACATATGGTACTCTGTTCTTTGTTTCTGTGGTAGATCACTGAGTATGATAGACTGTAATCTGCGAAGTCCATATGTTTGTCCTTCTTTATGGCTGCATAATATTTCATAGTGTGTATGTACCATATTCTTTTATCCAGTCCAGCTTTGATGGGCAGCATGGTTGGTTCCGTGTTTTTGCTACTGTGAACAGAGCTGCAACAAACATGCGTGTGAGTTATCTTCTTTGTAGAATGATTTGAGTTCCTCTGGGTATATTCCCAATAGGGGGATTGCTGGGTCATATGGAAAGTCACTTTCTAGTTCTTTCAGAAAGGAAGACTCAGATCTAATAGACTTCATCTGCTTGAGGGGAATGCAGACAATAATTAAGAAAATTAATAAGATAATTTCATATATTTTTTCGCTAAAAGTCAAAAGGTACAAACCTGCAGTTATGTAGGATGAATAAATCTGGAGATCTAATAATGTACATGAGGACTATAGTTAATATTGTGTTGTATACTGGAAATTTGCTAAGAAAGCAGATTTTAGGGGCTTCTTGCCCCCCCAAAAAAACCCAGTAGCTATTGAGGTATGTTAATTTGCTCAGCTGTAGTAATCATCTCACACTGTATGTGTATATCAAAACATCATTCTGTATACCTTAAACATATGCAATAAAAATAATATAAGAACAAAATGAAACAAAATGTGGCAGAGTGTGTAGTGGTCAAGTTCTAGTTTCTGGTGTTGTGATCAGCACAGGGTCTTTAAGAAAAAATATCACAGCTGAGACCCAGCAGATGAGAAGGAGCCAGGAGGGTCAAAATCTCAGGAAGACATTCTAGGTGAAGGGAAGAGACATATAGAAGCCCAGAGGCAAGAGCAAACTTAGTGAGCTCAGAGAAGAGAGTCTGCGTAAGGACATCCAGGGAGCAAGGGGACAAGGACAGAAGACCTACCCCATAATTCTGACCCAAGTTTACAGAGATAATTACGTAAACCCTGCCATTGCCATTGTTCATCTTACAGTTATCCAGAGCTTACTCTACTTAAAACATAACTCATAGTTGTTTCTTCCTAGCCTGTACCTCCTCCACTGTTCTTCAGCTCAGGAAATTAAAACTTTTTGTATTTAATGGCTCAGGTAAACCTTAAATCTTCTTCTCACTTCTCATCCAAATTGCCCAGTTCTTCAGTCCTTCATCCAACATAGAGCTCAAGTTCATTCACTTCTCTCCACATTCATTGTCTCCAGCTTCATTCAAGTCACCATTATCTTTTGCCTGCATTGTTGCCTTGGCCTCCTGGCTGGTTTTCCACCATGGTGAAATGTCTGTTCATGTCTTTTGTTCATTTTCTAATTAGATTGTTTTTTCATACTGCTGAGCTGTGAGGATTCTTTATGTATTCTAAGTGCTAGTCCTTTGTTGGATATGTGGTTTGCAAATATTTTCCCCAGTCTGTAGCTTATCTTTTCATTCTTTCAACAAGGTTCTTTTGCAGAGCAGGAGTTTTCAATTTTGATGAAATCCAGTTTATTAATTTTTTTTTCCTTTTATGGATCATGCTTCTGGTGTCAAGTTGAATCACTTTGTCTAGTGTTAGATCCCAAAGATTTTTTTCTCCTATGCTTTTTTTTTCCTAAAAGTTTTATAAGTTTAACATCTTACACTTAAATCTGTAATCTGTTTTAAGCTGATGTTTGTATAAAGTGTGAGTCTTGAGTTGAGGTTCTTTTTTTAGTTATTTGCCTATGGATTGGATGTTCACTTGCTCCAGCACTGTTTGTTGAAAAGGCTATTCAACTCTCACTGAATTACTTCTTCGCTTTTGTAAAGAATCAGTTGAGCAAATCAGCTGGGCCTATTTCTGTGTTCTCTACTCCATTTCATTGGTCTGTATATCAGACCCTCAGCCAATACCATACACTCTTGATTGCTGTAGCTATATAATAATTCTTGAAATGAGTAGACTGATTTCTCCTACCTTCTTATTCTTTTTCAAATTATTTTTGCTGTGCTAGTTCTTTTGGTTTTTATATGAATTTTAGAGTAATCTTGTCTACAGGTATAAAACAATCTTGCTGAGATTTTTATAGGAGTTGTGTTAAATTTATATATCAGTTTGAGGAGAATTTATGTATTTCCTGTGTTGAGTCTTCCAATCCATGAATATTTTCCAGTCTATAAATCCATTTATTTAGAACTTTAAATTCTTTCATCAGCATATTGTAGCTGTCAGCACACAAGTAATATACATGTTTTCTTAGAGTTATACCTAGTATTCATTTTTATGAATGATTATAAATGCTATTGTATTTTTAATTGCAATGTCCATGTGCTCATAGATAGTGTGTGGAAATGCAATCGCTTTTTTATTTTTTTTACTTTATTTTTAGAGAAGTTTTAGGTTCACAGCAAAATTAAAAAGAAGGTCCAGAGATTTCCCATATACCCCCCTGCCCTACACATGCATAATATCCCCCATGATCAAAATTCTCCACCAGAGTAGTACATTTGTCACACTTGATACATCTACACTGCCCATTATTGTCGTCAAAGCCACAGTTTACATTATGCAATTGATTTTTATGTATTGTTTTATCCTTTAACCTTGCAAAACTCAGTTGAAAAAGTTTTTCGTAGATTACTTGTCTACATAATCATGTCATCTGCAAATATAGACAGTCTTATTTCTTTTTTTTAATCAATATTTTTTATTTTAATATTGTGGGGTACAGTTAACGGTTAGGTATACAAATATGTATCGTTCAGGCACCCTTGTTGGTAAGGGGTGTCTCCCCATCCCCAGACAGATATTGACTACTGTTAATCCCACCTCCCTTCCCCTCCCCCCCATAGTTTCCCACCACTGTCAATCCTTTTCTTATAGTATTACGATAGATGTTCAAGGTCCACTATATGAGTGAGAACATGTGATACTCAGA
>CAUYQG010136694.1:0-10563 GCA_963574415.1 Tarsius wallacei | reverse complement strand
GACAGAGTAAGACCCTGATTCAAAAAAGAAAATAAAAATAAAAAATAAGATAGGAGCAGTAATGACTGCTAAAGATTCACTGTGGGAAGCAGTCTTTATTGGTGACCATTTCTACCTCCAGCCTCGAAGGAGGGACATGGTTTCCTGCCTCTCTTAGCTCATAACACAAACCTCAAAGCAAGGTTAGTTGGACAAACACATGAAGATGAGGCGGGAGCCAAGGAAAGTCACCAGGAACAGCAGGGCTCTGTGACTCAGACTCCAACCCTGATCCCAGCATACAGCCTGCCAGCGCCACAGCCCCAGCCACGCCCCGGCCACCAGGGTGCTGACGCTGTGGTGAGGAGTGGCAGCTTTCTGTTGGTCCTTTAAAAAAAAATAGAGACATAATTTCATTTTCATAACTAGAAAACACTTAGTATTTCATGTTGGTGGGAGCAAGTGAGATCATAGTTTTGTCGATTTCAAATTCTTCTCTGGGGAAAAGAGGAGGAGGTTACTGACAGAATCAGAGCCGAAGGCTCAGGCGCTGTGCACCCCAATTTTGCCTTTGTGGGGAAGTTAAGGGGACTGAGGTCCAGAGAGGTTAACTGGCTTGCCCAAAGGCACGCAGCAAGGGCTCCATCTCTCCTCTTTCAGCATCCTTTGTTCTTATCTCTCCACAGCACACCAGGCGTGGTGTGTCGCGCCATTTCACCGTTTAGTTCTTGGAATGATAGCTTGTAGGGGGCTGCTTCTAGATTCCAAAGGAAAGAGAAAAGGAAATATGCCCTACACGTGGGCTCTCTGCCTGGACCTCCCTGACTCACTGAGCCACATTGGACAAATGACTCATTGGTTGGCCTTGACCTCTGTGGGTTTGGCCACCCATGGAGAGTGAAGTCACACCCCCAGGGCTCCAGTGCCTCCATTGGCTCACGAATCTGGCTTCATGGCAGGCAAGAGACAGGCCTGGGGGAGCCTGCCCAGGGCCAGGATAGGAGAGCACACAAATGCTTCTGGAGGTCCCCAGGTTGTGGCCGGGCTGCTGGGTTCCAGCCTCAGAGATCCTCGAGAGGCCTGTGTCAGTTTGCTACAACTTCTGCCACAAAGTGCCCCAGATCCCGTGGTTTAAGCAACAAAGACGTTGTCTTGCCAATCTGGAGGCTGGAAGTCTGAGACAGGGGAACTGGGGATTCGGACTTTATATCTTTTAGGGGGCACAATTCAACCCATGACAGAGCCTGTGCCCCACAGAGAGCCTCCCCCCCTCCGCTATGTGCAGTGAAGGCGTGTGTTTCAAGTAAAAGAAAAAACATGGGGCATTCTTGGATAGAACTGCTTAGTACCATAAAGGCGTCCATTTGGCCCAGACATATCTGTCCATTAAACTCCATCTTCACAAAAATACTGAGGGTGTGGTTTTTTGTTGTTGTTTTGTTTTTGTTTTTTTCTGGAGTTAAACAAACTGATTCTGAAATTGACATGAAATAATAAAAAATCAAAAATAGCCAAAAAGTTTTTAAAAAATAAAGAGCAGTGTGGTGGAGAGAAGCCCTAATGGATATTGAAACACAACGTAAAGCCTCTGCAGTTAAAATGGTATGGTTGGAGCCAGGTGCAGTGGCTCACGCCTAAAATCCCAGCACTTTGGGGGGCCAAAGAGGAAGGATTGTTTGAGCCCAGGAGTTCAAGACCAGTGTGGGCAACATAGCTAGACTTTGCCTCTACAAAAAATTAGCCAGGTGTGGTGGTACACACCTGTAGTCCCAGCTATTCTGGAGGCTGAAACAGGAGGATGGCCTGAGCACAGGAGATCGAGGCTGCAGTGGGCCATGATTGTGCCATTGCCCTCCAGCCTGGGCAACAGACTGAGACCTTGATTCAAAAAATTTAAAAAAAAAAAAGGTGTAGTTGGAAACATGAATAGCCAGACAGAACAAAGGAATACAATGGAAAGTCCAGAAATGTGCTCAAGTACCTAGGGAGGTCTGGTGCTTAGCCAAGGTGGCATCTCAAATCCCTGGGACATGACAGACTTCTCAATAAGCAATGCTGAGACAACTGATACCATTTGGAAAACAGACACAAGTGAATCCGTCCCTTACCAAGATGGATGGATAACATCAAGTGGGGCAGAGACACAGGTTATTAACATGAAACCTTACAACTTCTAGAAGAAAACATATAACCCCAGAGTAAGACATTTTGTCTATTTAGTACTCAAAATCCAGAAAAAAGTCTTGGTAAATTCAGCCACATAAAAATTAAAGTCAAATTTTTAGAGATTTCTATGCCAAAAAGCTCCATAAACAAAGTTAAATTTTAAAAAAAGACAAATGGGAGAAAATATATATATTTTTTTGAGTTGGAGTCTCACTCTGTCGCTCAGGTTGGAGTGCAGCGGCACGCTCCCGGCCACCGCAGCCTCGACCTGCTGGGCTCCAGCGATCCTTCCGCCTCAGCCTTCCAAGAAGCTGGAACTACAGGCACACACTACCACGCCAGCTAATTTTTTGATTTATTGTAGAAATGAGGTCTCACCAAGTTGCCCAGGCGGGTCTCGAACCTGCAGGCTCAGGCAATCCACACATCTCAGCCTCCCAAATAGTGGGATTACAGGCTGAGCCACTGAACTCGGCGGGAGAAAATATTTTTAACTTAGAGATGAGGGCTGATTTCACCAATATTTAAGGCGTTCTTGAAAATACAGATGAAAAAGCCAGAAAGATAATTTTTAAAATGAACAAAAGCCATGAATAGGTAGTTCACAGAAAAATAACTGCAGTCCTTCTCAACATTTAAAAAAAATGCTCATTCTAAATCATAATAGGAGATAAGAAAACTATAACTACGGTATAGAGACTGTTTCTTGTCCATCACATTGGCAAAAATCCCAAAACTTGACAGTACCCTCTGGAACAAAGAAGGTCTGAAGGCAGACTGGGTATTAGGTGATATTGTGGAATTGCTAACTTTAGTGGTGGTTTAGGAGAATATCTTGTTCTTGAGAGATGCACACTGGAGTATTTGGCAGAGAGGGATCATGATATTGGCAACTTGTTCTCAGATAGCTCAGGAAAAAATACCATGCACACAAGTAAATAAATATGGCAAAACGTGTCTGAAAAAAAAAAAAAGGTCTGGCATGGTGGTCTGGCATGGTGGCTCACGCCTGTAATCCCACCACTTTGCCTGAGACCAGGAGTTCAAGACCAGCCTCAGCAATATGGCAAGACCTCATCTCTACAATAAATTAAAAAATTAGCTGAGCATGGTGGCACAAGCCTATATTTCCAGCTTCTTGGAAGACTGAGGCAGAAGGATCGCCTGAGTCCAGCGGCATGCTCATGTGGTGGCCATGAGCATGCCACTGTACTCCATCCTGGACGATAGAGACTCCAACTCAAAAAAGAAAAATAACAAACTAAAACAAATGAAAAGAGAAACAAAAGACCAGGAAAAAAATTTACAAAACCAAGTGTGATAAAGGATTTGCATCCAATATTTACAAAGAACTTCTACAACTCAATAACAAGAAGCTTTAAAAAAGGAACAAGAGATGTGAATGGGTATTTCACCAAAGAAGATATACCTCTCGCTAATAAGCACATGAACAGATGCTCACCATCATCCATCATGGGAGGAATGCAAGACTAAGACCACAGTGAGGTGCTACTTCACACCCACAAGAATGACTGTAATCCAAAAGACACAATCACGACGTTGGCTAGGGTGTGGAGAAACAGAACTGTGGTGGTTTGAATGTCCCCGCCACAACTCGTGTTGAATGTCATTGCCATGTGTGGCATTCAGTGGTGGGATCTTTAAGAGGTGCTTAGGTCATGCATGGATCCATGCTGTTGTGGCAGGAGTGGGTTAGTTGTTGTGGGATGGGCTCCTGATAAAAGTGTGGCCCCTCTCCTCCATCTGTCTCATGAACTCACTTGCCATCTGAGGCCCTCTGCCGTTCTGATGCAGCAAGGAAGGAAGCCCTCACCAGAATGCCGCCCCTTGGTCTTGGACTTCCCAGTCTCCAGAACTGTGAGCCAAACAAATCTACTTTGATAAATTACCCCATCTGTGGTATTCAGTTACAGCAGTAGAAAACGAACTAAGAGAAGAACCCTCATACATTGCAGGTAGAGACATAAAATGGTGCAGCCTCTTTGGAAAACAGTTTGGAGGTTCGTCTTGGGAGGCTGAGGTGGGAGGATTGTTTGAGCCCAGGAGTTCAAGAGCAGCCTAGGCAATATAGCGAGACCTCATCTCTACCAAAAATTTTAAAAGTTAGCCAAGCATGGTGACTCCTGCCTGTAATCCCAGCTACTGGGGTGTGGGAGGGGCTGAAGCAGAAGGATTGCCTGACTCCAGGAAGGTGAGGTTGTAGTGAGCCACACTCCAGACCCAACTTAAAAAAAAACAACAAAAACCAGTTAAACCTAAAATTACCATGTGACCCAGAAATTCCACTCCTAGATATCTCCCCAAAGGGAATAACAACGTATCTGCACAAAGACTCCTAAGTCAATGTTCAGAGCAGCATTATCCAAATAGCCAAAAACTGGAAACAACCTAATTGTTCATCTACTGATGAATGGATAGGCAAACCGTGGTATATCCTTACATTGGAACACTATGTATGCAGCAGCAAAAAGAAACAAACCACTGCTTGTGCTACCACATGGGTGAACCTCAAAGACGTTATGCTAAGTGAAAGAAGCCAGACACAAGAGACTATATACTGTATGATTCCTCTTATGTGAAATGTCCAGAAATGGCAAACTGAGAGAG
Organism: Tarsius wallacei; assembly: GCA_963574415.1. NCBI lineage: Eukaryota > Metazoa > Chordata > Mammalia > Primates > Tarsiidae > Tarsius > Tarsius wallacei. The sequence goes on along the minus strand of CAUYQG010136694.1, from coordinate 5,790 downwards.
ACAGGAAATAGATTAAAGGCCTGGGGTGGGGTGGGAGCTCGCATATCTATCATGGACATCAGGGAGAGATCTTGAGGCAGATCACTGAGAAGGTTCTAAAATTGCTTGTGGTGATGGTTGCACTACTTGGTAAGTTACCAAAAAAAAAAAAAAATCATTAGATTGTATATGTGAAGACGGTGAATTTTACAGTAATTAAAATCTACCTCAGTAAGTCTGTTTTTAAATTAAATTTAAATAAGACTGTTTTTAAATTAAATTTAAATGTCACCCAGGCTGGAGTGCAGTGGCACAATCACGATTCACCACAGCCTTGACTTCCTGGACTCAGGCGATCCTTCTATCTCAGTCTCCTGAGCATCTGGGATTAAAGGCATGTGCCACCACATTCAGCTTTTGTAGTGACACGGTCTTGCTATGTTGCCCAGGCTGGACTCAACCAATCCTCCCACCTCAACCTCTCAATGTACTGGGATCACAGGCATGAATCACGGTGCCCAACCTCAATAAATCTTTTTTTGTTTTTAAGGATTCAGCTCATTTCAGTCTTTCACTTTTTTTTATTTTGAGTTGGAGTCTCACTCTATTGCCCAGACTGGAATGCAGTGGCCGCTCCCGGCCACCGCAGCCTCGACCTGCTGGGCTCCAGCGATCCTTCCGCCTCAGCCTTCCAAGTAGCTGGAATTACAGGCATGCGCTACCACACCCGGCTAAAGGTTTCAGTCTTTCATGGTAACGCAGTATTCTGTTTATTCTGTCCATTAATAACTATTATTTGAGAACATTTTCAATATTAATGGAACTTAATTTAAGACAAATTCAACTTACATTTTTGTTTACATCTCAATACCATATGTGAATTTAAAAACTCAAAATATGGTCAAAAATTTTTCAAAGATGTATAAATAAATGCTTGGTGTTAGTACGTCTACATACAATTCAGTTTTTGGTGTAAGGTTTTTGGCCAAAAAAGAACATCAGTTTTACTTCACCAACAGCAATTGCTCAATGCTGAGATGGCTGCTTTTGGGCATTTCTTCTGTTGCTGGCTTTTCTTTTTCTTTCTTCAAGAGAAAGTTTAAAGTTCCTGGTTTTTAGCCTAGGGATCTGTGATTATATGAATGGAGGTGAGTGGAGAGAGTCTTATGTTCATTCCAAATAAGAGTACACACCCGGTTACTGAAATCAGTACTAAGGGGTAGACAAGTCAAGCAACCACCCATTTGAGGCCTATAGATGAAAACCAAGATGTTTAGCCAAGATTCAGGAATCGAACTCACATGAGACAAAGCATAAAGTTAAGTTGGGAGTGTAGGGGGAAGCTGGACGTTGCTCTTTCTGGCAAACGCAGTAGTGAATTTCCTACATTTTCCCTGTGGTTTAGGACAACTTCAGCACGGAGTTCCCTGCACAAGCCAGGGAACCACAGAGGGGCAAGTTCAAGGTTCCTTTTGGGATTCAGGTTGCGCCTGACCCTGGGGGCCTTCTGGCTGTGATAGGCTAGGCTGGGAGCTGCCCCCTTGGCTGGCTGGCCTTAGAGCACCCTGTGCACCGTGCGATCAGGGCACGTTCTCCACTCCCTCTGGGCAAGGTTGGTATTGGCTTACATTCCTTCACACTGTGGCTCTCTGCTTTCCTATTAACTCAGGGACAGATAGTCTTTATCCTCAGGATCCTAGAACAAAGTACAGGTCACACGGGGCTCCATACAGGCTTGCTAAAACACTAAGGGGGCTTGGAAAGCCACAGCCTAGCAGAAAGAGAATGACTCTTATGAATTTTATTTCATTCGTGAGGTCTTTGTTGAGACCTACATTCGGATGAGAATAATAAGAAAAAGCACCATGGCCAAAGTGCAATCTGTTTAACATAGAGTGATTTAACCAGACATCAGAGAGTGCCAGGAGAAAAGAAGAAAAGCCCACTTTTCTGTGTTTGTGTGTCTCTGTATGTGTGCGTCTGTGTGTGTTTGTGTGAATAAAGTAAACAATTTACTCTTTCTCTAAAGAGGTTGGAGAGAATGGAGAGCAAGAAGAGAGAAAATGGAGGCAACTGAAAACCATGGCTGGAGAATCTGATGTATCTGGATGATAAAAACATGTTCCATGAAGTCCAGGCACAGGGACTCCTACCTGCAATCCCAGTGCTTTGGGAGACTGAGGCAGGAGGATCACGGGAGGCTAGGAGCTCGAGAGCAACCTGGGCAACATAGTAAGACCCCATTTCTACAAAAATAAAAGAATTAGCCAGGCATGGTAGCGTATGCCTACAGTCCCAGCTACTCTGGAGGCTGAGACAGGAGGATCGTTTGGGCTCAGGAGTTCAAGTGGCATTTGTTTCCACCCCACAGGTCACTTGGAGAGCTAGCCCCTGCCCCCAGCAGCTAGGAGAAGCATCGGGACATGTTCCAGGTCCACACCTGGGACTTTCATAATTCCTGCCACCTGGGACCCACCCCCAGGAATTCTGATGGAACTCACCTGGGGAGGCCAGGACATGGGGACTTTAAGAGTCTTTCCAAGGGTCCCGATGTGCAATCAGGGCTGCAAACTATTGACCTAAAGTCCCATCTTTCATGCCCTGCATATGTTATTGAGGGGAAAAAGTAAATGGAGACATCTATCCAGCGCTTGGCAAACAGTAGGTGCTCAGCATATGTTCACTGGAGGATCAAAGTATACAGTGTGGCTCCCCTCCTTTTTTTTTTTAAGACTTATGCTTTTCCATATACGTGCTTCTCAGCTTTGGGATTTTTTACCCCAAGTGGCATTTTTAAAATCAAGAATAATGGAAACACCGGAACTAGCCCCGCAGTACCGGTGGTGTGACAGTGTTGGGAAGACTCTGTGTTTTGCTGGGAGCGGGCACGAGTGGGCTTGGGCAGTTGTTCCTTTACCTCAGGGGGTGGCAACCTTGCTTGTGATAGTTCAGATAGTAGCTGCCTGGGTCTCCGTCACAACAGCCCCACTCCGCGGTACCTAACCCCAAGGAAGTTATAGGCAGTGCATGAATGGATGTCGTATTCACAAAAATGGGCAACCAGCCCCTGCTCTGCCTCACAGGGCCCAAACCACTATGGAGTGAGTCGCACACCAAGCAGTCTTTGATCATGGACACGTGTTTACAAACAAGAAATAAACTATTATTAAAAATAATGTCAGGGCACTATGACTCATGCCTGTAACCCCAGCCCTTTGGAAGGCTGAGGTGGAAGCATTTCTTGAGCCCAGAAGTTCGAGCCCAGCCTGGGCAACATAGCAAGACCCCATTTCCTAAAAACAAAACAAAAAAAATTAGCCAGGCAAGGTGCTGCATGCCTATAGTCCCAACTACTTGGAAGACTGAGCTGGGAGGATTGCTTGAGCCCAGGAGTTGGAGACTGTGGTGAGCCAAGATCCTGCCACTGCACTCCAGCCTGAGTGAGATCTCTGACACAAATAATAATAACAATACTACTGATAATGGAGGCAATTTGTCAGTTGTTGAAGAACCCACAAGGTCTAGCCTCTTTCACTTCCCTTTTCTTCACCTATTCAGGGACAGGAAACGCCCTTAAATAGCCATGGGAAGGAAGCACCAGAGTGGGCAGCCCAGACCCCATGGTGGGTGGGTGCAGCTGAAAAGCTGGGAGTTACTGGCGAGGCCCTGGGGGCTGGCAGAAGGAGAGCTAGGGGGAAGGGGTTCCCCAGCTCCTGAGCCAGCCAGCCTTGGCACTCCACTGGGTCACGATCTGAGGACGAGTCACTCTGGTGACTTCACACTGACACAGCCACCAGGCCCCGCCTTTGTATATTTCAGAGGAAACTCCAGGTAGGAAGAACGCACCAGGGCTGTACTCTCTGGTGGGAAGGCCGCACCGTGCTCTACGGGGGGTGCGTCAGGTTACCGGTGGGGACAGGCCAGGCCCGGGGTTCCTGGCCACTACTACTAAGCCACCCAGGCTTCCTGTGACTTAGGCCCCTCCCACCCTGTCCCGGGACTCCATCTGGGGTCTCCCTGCTAAACACAGAGCAGGGGCCCAGGTAATGTCTGCAGCTAAGAAGTACCCCCTGGGGGTCTTACAGCTCGAGAAAGCTCTGAGACACGCCCCTCCAGTCCTGAGAAGCTGGAACAATGTCCCAGCAACTGTCCTCTACCAGTAAGTGCAGAAACGTGTCACTGGGACACTAGCTCCAGGCCTCACCCACCTCCAGGGCGCCAGTTACAGACAAGGTGCTGGGCCTCAGAGCCACATGGTCACCGGACCAGGGTCCCGCAAAAGGGGCACTGTCAAGTCTCCTGAGCCTGAAGTGCCAGCCCCACAGTGCTCTCAGAGTCCCTGAGTGGCAGAGGGAGCCTGGGGCTTTCTTCCCAGCCCTGATTACCTCAACCCATGCTGTGGCCTTGGGAATCTATCCAGGAAGGCCAGAATGGACAGGCCTGGAGAAGGATCTGGAAGGAGGAGACCCACAGCAGGGCCTCAGAGAGCTCCTGCATGGGCTGAGCAGAGAAGGGCTGGTGGACAGAGCCAGCGACTGAACAGGAAGCTAGGCTGACCTCTGTCCCTGAGGCCAGGGCAAGCGTGTCTCTCCTGCCTCCCTGCTCAGCCCAGGACTTCTAAGGTTCCTGCTGCCGTGTCAGGCAACCCGTTCACCCCCTCACCCCCCACTCCTCACCCAGAGGGCGAGGCTCACAGGAGTGCAGGTGCCCAGGGCTCAAGGGCGAGGGAGCTGGCACCTGGACCCTCGAGGGCTCCAGTCAGCATCATCACCTGCTCTGTGCCTTTCGACAGCCACTTGGCCCTCAGAGCCTCAATTTCTTCAGCTGTCAAATAGGGTTGACAGTGACAACAGCATGGCAGAGCATGCCCAATGGGGCAAAAACTAATATTTCTGCCATTTTTATAGCCATGGAACTGAAGCAAAGAGAGGGAAGGTAATTGCCCAAGGTAACACAGCTGGCAGGCGGCAGACCCCTGGGGAAGTTAGGCCGAGAAAAGTGGCGTCTTTCCTTTTGGCCTCTGGTGAGTGTTGACACCACCTCCGGGGCTTCTTCCAGACTGTGGCTCACATGGGGCCAGGCCTGAACCATTTACCATGCACCCTAGCACCCAACAGGGTGCTGGCACAAAGTAGGTGTCTGGGTGGCAGGAGTGCAGCAATGCAGGTGCAGAGAGGGAGACACCCTGAAGTGAGCCCCGCCCCCTTGCCTGTTTGCCAGCTCTCTCTCCTCCCACTGGTCACTGCGCAACTGCTTTTACCTCTCAGAGCCTCGGTCTCCTCATCTGCAAAGTGCAGTCACCATCATCATGCAATTATATATGTAACAATTGTCACATGATCATATATATGTGTGCAATTGTCATCATAATACCCCAGAGGGGCTTGTGAGAATTGGAGAGGGGAGCACGTAGAAGGCTCTTGTGTCTACGACCCTTGTGGGTAGATGGCACCTGTCGACGCTCACTGGAAATGAGACTATGTCTGCAGAGGGGCTTTGAAGGGCAGACCCAGTGCCTTCGGATATGTTTTGCTTCCACTGAGCTTCCTGAGAACAAAAGGACCCCTCCCCGGCCAGCATGGAGGTAGGGGTCATCGGTCCAGAGGAGGGACTCGGGGACACCTGATGTCACCCTGAGCCAGTGTGCAATGGGGCCGATCAAGGCTCTGAGACAGCCTGAGACTCACGTGGGGCTGGACTAGGAGCAGGCTGCCCACTCTGGCCAGAAAGAACTGGCGGAGGGCTGCCCACTGGACCCTCAAGCCGGAGCCCAAGGCTGGCACAGCCAGGTCAGCAACCTCAGGCAGGGCC
>CAUYQG010136681.1:0-15522 GCA_963574415.1 Tarsius wallacei | reverse complement strand
CTATTTGGAAGGCTGAGGTGGAAGAATCGCCGGAGCCCAGCAGGTCGAGGCTGTGGTGGCCGGGAGCGGCCACTGCACTCCAGTCTGGGTGACAGAGTGAAACTCCAACTCAAAAAAAAAAAAATAATGTGATCAATCTTGGAGTGTGTTCTATGTACTGATGAGTAGAATTTATAGTCTGTGGTTGTTGGATTGAGCGTCCTGTAGGTGTCTGTTAGATCCAAGGAATTTTTTAATTTCCATCTTGGTTTCATTGTTGACCTAAAGATCATTTAGGAGCAAAGTTATTTATCAGTGTGCAAAGAATATAGTTTATTTTTCACGTATTTGTTTGGTTTTGTGAATTCTTGGAGCTAATTTCTAGTTTTATTCCACTGTGGTCTGAGAAGGTGTTTTATATGACTTTGATTTTTTTGAATTTACTGAGACTTGATTTGTGGCCTATCATATGGTCTATCTTGTTCCATGTGCTGATGAGAAAAATGTATATTCTGTAGTTTGGGGGTGGAATGTTCTGAAAATGTCTATTAGGTCCATTTGCTCTAGGGTCCAGTTTAACTCCAGTTTTTTTTTTTGTCAACTTTCTGCCTTGATGATCTGTCTATTGCTGTCAGTTGAATGTTGAAGTCTCCCACTGTTACTGAATTGCTGTCTGTCTCTTTTCTTAGATCTAGTAGAATTTGTTTTATAAAGCTTAGAGCTCTGGTGTTGGGTGCATATATATTTAAAATTGTTATATCTTCCTGTTGGATTGATTACTTTATTACTGTCTATGTCTTTAAAAATTTTTTTTTTAATTTTAAAGATGTGGGATACAATTCAGGATTAGATATACAAATGGTCATTGTGTAGGTAAAGTTTGGTTCCCACTTCACCTGGTTTGAGATCAGGTACACTTATTGATGAGGTGTGTTTCCACTCCCTCCCCTGGCAGTTTCCCACTACTGCCAATACCTTTCATATAGTATTATGATAATTGTTCAGGGTCCACTTAAGAGTGAGAACATGTGTTACTCAGTTCTTTGTTTCTGTGATAGATCACTCAGTATTATAGACTCTAAGTCCATCCAAGTTGCTGTGAAGTTCATCATTTTTTCCTTCTTTATGGCTGCATAATATTCTACTGTGTATATGTACCATATTTTTTTAAATCCAGTCCTCTTTCGATGGGCAGCACTGTTGGTTCCATGTTTTTGCTATTGTGAATAATGCTGCAGTAAATATGTGTGTGCAGGCATTGTTTCCATAGAGTGATTTGAGTTCCTCCGGGTATATTCCCAGCAGGGGGTTTGCGGGGTTGTATGAAAGGTCAGTTTTTAGAACTTTTAGGAATCGCCAAACTGTTTTCCACACAGGTTGTACTAGTTTACATTCCCACCAATAGTGTAGAAGTGTTCTTCTCTCCCCCCCACCCCACATTCTCTCCAGCATCTGTTGTTTTTTGAGTTATTGATGATGGCCATCCTGACTGGAGTTAGGTGGCATCTCAGTGTGGTTTTAATTTGCATTTCATTGATGATTAGTGAGGCTGAGCATTTTTTCATGTATCTGTTGGCTGCTCATATGACTTCTTTTGAGAAGTATCTATTCGTATCTTTTGCTCACTTTTTAATAGGGCTGTTTGTTTTTTTCTTTTCAGCACGTTTGAGTTCCTTGTAGATCCTGGTTGTTAGGCCTTTGTCAGACATACAGTTGGCAAATATTTTTTCCATTTGGTGGGTTGTTTCCCTGCTCTCTTGATGGTTTCTTTTGCTTTGCAGAAGCTTTTCGGTTTGATGAGGTCCTATTTGTCTATCTTATCTCTTATAGCATGGGAATTTGGAGTTTTGATCAGGAATTGGTTGCTAGTTCCAATTTCCATAAGGGTGTCTCCTGCATTTTTTAAGGATCTTATAGTTTGAAGTTTTACATTTAGGTCTTTGATCCATTTAGAGTTGATTTTTGTGTATGGTGATAGGTAGAAGCCAGCTTTTCCAGCACCATTTGCTGAATAAGTTCTCCTTTCCGCAGTGATTTTTAGTGAATGCTTTGTTGAAGATGAGCTGATTGAGAAATTGAGGTTTTGCTTCCAAAATCTCTGTCCTGTTCCATTGTTCTCTATGGATATTCTTGTACCAGTTCCAGGCTGTTTTGATTATTGTAGCCTTATAATAAAATGTAAAGTCTGGAAGTGTTATACCTCCCATTTTGTTTCTTTTGCTGAGGATTGTTTTGGCTATTTGTGATCATTTATGTTTCCGTATGAATTTCTGTGTTGTTGTTTCCAGGTCTAAGATGAATGATGCTGGTAATTTAATGAGTATTGTGCTAAATCTGTAGATTGCCTTGGGTAGGATGGACATTTTAACAATGTTGAATCTTCCAATCCATGAGTATGGAATATTTTTCCATTTGTTTGTGTCATCTTTGATTTCTTTGAGCAGTGCTTTGTAGTTTTCATAGTAAAGATCTTTCACTTCTCTGGTTAGGAAGATGCCATGGTATTTCTTTTTTTTTTTTTGTGGCTATTGTGAATGGGATTGTGCTTTTTCTTTGGGTTTCTGTTTGTTTATTGTTGGTTTATAGGAATGCGACTGTCTTTTGCATGTTTATTTTATACCCGGAGACTGTGCCAAAATCCTTTATCAGTGCAAGGAGGTTTTTGATAGACTGCCTTGGGTTGTCAATGTATAGGATCATGTTGTCTGCCAAGAGGGATAACTTAACTTCCTCTTTTCCTATTTGGACACCCCTGATTTCCTTCTCTTGTCTGTGATTGCTCTAGCTAGGACTTCCAACACTATGTTGAACAGGAGGAGTGAGAGTGGGCAACCTTGTCTTGTTTTCAGGGGAAATGATTCCAATTTCTGTCTGTTCAGCAGTATTTTGGCTGTGGGTTTCTCGTAGATGGCTCTTAAAATTTTGAGGTATGTTCCACCTATGCATAGGTGTTCAAGGGTTTTTATCAAGAAGGGATGCTGGATTTTATCGAAAGCTTTTTTTGCCTCTAATGATATAATCATGTGGTTCTTGTTTTTAGATCTGTTGATGTATTTAATTATGTTTATGGTCTTGAAGATGTTGAATCAGCCCTGCATCCCAGGGATGAAGCCTACTTTGTCACAGTAGACAAGTTTTGAGATGTGTTGTTGGATCCAGTTTGCTAGAATCTCATTCAGAATTTTTGCATCTATGTTCATCAAGGATATTGACCTATAGTTCCCTTTCTTAGTTGGATCTTTACCCGGTTTGGGTATCAGTGTGATGTTGGCTTCATAAAATGATTTGGGGAGAATTCTGTCTTTCTCGATTGCTTGGAATAAAATAGGATTGGTATCAGCTCTTTGTATGTTTTTTGAATTCTGCTGGAAAGCCATCTAGGGCTTTTTTTTTTTTTTTTTTAAGGTAGTTTTCCTATGGCAAAATCAATTTCCAGGTTGTTGTTGGTCTATTTAGGGTCTCAATTTCTTCTTGTTTCAACCTTGGGAGGTTGTGTGATATCATATAGTCCTCCATTTCATTTGGGTTTTCTAGTTTGTTTCCATACAAGTGTACATAGTACTCTCTGATAATCTTTTGTATTTCTTCAGAGTCAGTTGTGACCTAATCTTTTGCATTTCTGATTGTATTTATTTAGGCTTTTTCTCTCTTTTCCTTGGTCAATCTGGATAGGGGTCCATCAATCTTGTTTATCCTTTCAGAGAACCAGCTATTTGTTTTGCTGATTTTTTCAATTATATTTTTGTCTTCTATGTTCTGTATTTGGGCTTTTATTTTGGTGATCTGGATTCTTCTGCTGAAGTTGGATTTTTGGTGGTCTTGCTTTTTCAGCTTCCTTAGGTGATTTGTTAGGCTGTTAACTTGTGATCTTTCCATTTTTTTCATGTGTGTTTGTAGAGCTATGAATTCCTCTCCTAATACTGCTTTCATGGCATCCCAGATATTTAGGTAAGGTGTTTTTTTCATTTTCATTTGTTTCCAGGAATCCTTTAATTTCTGCTTTGATTTCCATGTTGACCCAGGAGTTGTTCATCATCATGCTGTTTAGTGTCCATGTCTTTGTGGGTTTGGGAGGAACTTTGTTGGTGTTGGTATTTATTTTTATTCCACTGTGGACTGAGAAGGTGCATGGCAGAATTTCAGTCTTATGAAATTTGTTTATGCTTGATTTATGGCCGAGGATGTGGTCGATCTTACAGTATGTTACATGTGATAATGAGTAGAATGTATATTCTGTGGTTGTTGGGTGGAGTGTTTTGTAGGTATCTGTTAAGTCCATTTGGTCAAGCATCAAGTTGAGGTTCTGGATGTCCTTGTTGATTTTTTGCCTCGATGATCTGTCTATGGTTGTTAGGTATTTAATTTCCTGGCTATAACAGTATTAGAGTCAATATCTTTTTTCAGTTTACCTAGAAGCTGCTTTGTAAAAGTTGGTGTTATGTTGGGTTCATATATGTTTAGGATGGATATTTCTTTTTTTGTTTGTTTGTATTTCTTTTTTTTTATTTTAAAGATGTGGGGTACAATTCAAGGTTAGGTGTACAAATGTTCATTATGCAGGTACCCTTGTTGATGAGGTATGCCCCTCCCTCCCCTGGCAGTTTCCCTCAACTGCCAATCCTATCCCCTCTCCCCTGGCAATTTCCCACTACTGCCAATCCCTTTCTTATAGTATTATGATAATTGTTCAAGGTTCACTTATGAGTGAGAACATATGGTACTCTGTTCTTTGTTTCTGTGATAAGTCACTGAATATGATAGACTCTAAATCCATCCAAGTTGCTGCAAAGTCCATATGTTAGTCCTTCTTTATGGCTGCATAATATTCCGTTGTGTATATGTACCACATTTTTTTATCCAGTCCAGCTTCGATGAGCAGCATGGTTGGTTCCATGTTTTTGTTATTGTGAATAGAGCTGCAATAAACATGCGTGTACAGGTATCTTTTTAGGAGAATGATTTGAGTTCCTCTGGGTATATTCCCAATAGGAGAATTGCTGGGTCATATGGAAAGTCAATTTTCAGTTCTTTCAGAAATCGCCACACTGTCTTCCAAAGAGGTTGTACTAGTTTGCATTTCTTTTTCTTCACATCCTCAACAGTATCTGTTGTTTGTTTCATTAACGATAGTTATTCTTACTGGGGTTAGGTGGTATCTCAACGTGGTTTTGATTTGCATTTCTCTGATGATTAGAGAGGCTGAGCACTTTTTCATGTGTCTGTTGGCTGCCCATATATCTTCTTTTGAGAAGTGTCTATTCATGTCTTTTGCCCACTTTTTAATGGGGCTGTTTGTTTTTTTATTTTTGGCATGTTTGAGTTCCTTGTAGACCCTAGATTTTAGACCTTTGTCAGATATACAGTTGGTAAATTTTTTCCCCATTCTTTGGACTGTCTCCCTGTTCTCTCAGTGGTTTCTTTTGCTTTGCAGAAGCTTGTCAGTTTGATGAGGTCCTACTTGTTTATCTTATTTCTTATGGTATGGGCACTTAGGGTTTTGATCAGGAGTTGGTTGCCAGTTCCAATTTCCATAAGGGTGTCTCCTGCATTTTCTAGGATTTTTATAGTTTGATGTTTTATGTTTAGGTCTTTGATCCATTTAGAGTTAATTTTTGTGTATGGTGATAGTTAGGGGGCCTGTTTCAATCTTCTGCATGTGATCAGCCATTTTTCCCAGCACCATTTACTGAATAGGTTCTCCTCTCCCCAGTGGTTGTTGTTGGAGGCTTTGTCAAAGATGAGTTGGTTGAGAAATTGAGGCTTTGCTTCTGGAAGCTCTATCCTTTTCTGTTGGTCTATATGCCTGTTCTTGTACCAATACCAGGCTGTTTTGATTACTGTTGCCTTATAATTTAAGTTTGAAGTCTGCAAGTATGATACCTCCTGCTTTGTTTCTTTTGCTAAGGATTGTTTTGGCTATTCATGGTCATTTATGTTTCCATATGAATTTCTGTATTGTCATTTCCAGGTCTGAGAAGAATAATGTTGGTAATTTAATGGGTATTGTGATTGCCTTTTTCTTCCTATCCATGAGCATGGAATATTTTCCTATTTGTTTGTGTCTTCTTGGATTTCTTTGAGCAGTGTTTAGGATGGATAGTTCTTGTTGATGGATTGAACCTTTTATCATTATGTAGTGACCTTCTGTATCTCTTTTAATTTCTGATACCTTCAAGGATATGTTGTCCTATATTAAGATCACAACTCCTGCTTTCTTTTGTGTTCTGTTAGCCTGAAAATTTGTTTTCCATCATCTTTGAGTCTGTGAGTGTCCTTTCTGGTGAGATGAGTCTCCTGGAGATAGCATATTGTTGCATCATGTTTCTTAATGATGTTTGCCATTCTATATCTTTTCAGTGGTGCATTTAGTCCATTCACCTTCATGCTAATTATTGAGATGTGAGAGTTTATCCCTGTCATGATGTTCTTATAGAGTTTGTTATTGTTGTTTGTTGGTTTTGTTTTCATTTTGGGGTTGATTTATGTGTGTTTTCAATCTTTTTCTTGCATTCTTGGGAAGGACGTGGTCATTCTTTTTTTTTATTCTTCTGTGTTTAATACTTTAAGTGTTTCTTGTAGAGCTGGTCTGTAGGCGGCGTAAACTCTTTAAGGATTGAATATCTGGAAAGGATTTTAATTCTCCATTGCTAATGAAGCTTAGCTTAGCTGGGTAGGAAATTCTTGGTTGAAATTGTCTATCTTTGAGAACTTTGAAAATTGGACAAAGTCTCCTCTAGCCTGTGGTGTTTCTACAGATATGCCTGCTGCTATTCTAATTTGTCTTCCCCAGTAGGTATTCTCACCTTTCTCTCCTGCCACCTTTAGGATTTTTTCTTTTATACCTACTTTGTGTAAGTGATTTACTATGTGTATTGGAGTTGGTATTCCCATTTGATGTCTTGCAGGGATTCTCTGAATCTCTTGTGTTTGAATGGCCACATCTCTGATGAGATAAGGGAAATTTTCTTGGGTAATTTCATGGAATGTTTGTTTGGTTAGGGTCCATTGCTGTATAGTTAGTGTTGCTTTTGGGGAGTGTTTAATATCTCATGTTTTTTTCACATTCAGTATTAATTTTTGGTTTCTCTCAGTTGGGTAGACTGTTTCTTCTCATATCAAGTTGGCAGAGGCCTGACATAGGCACTGTCGGGTTCCCTTAGTTATATACAGACTTGGTGATTTTCTTAATTGGCAGCTGTGGCAGTGCTGTGCTGGCTACCTCTAGAGGCTCAAGGCATCCTGAGTGACTGGGGTAGCTTGGATAGTGGTATTAGCTGGAGTCTGGGATCATACCTTCCCAAAAGCTGAGGTGTCTTGTATCAGTTGTAATGGGCTGTGCCTATTGACCTCCAGTCAGGAGGTGGCATTTGTGGAGACAACCAGCTGCAGTGGTGGCTGTGGGCTTTCTGCTTGGCCTGTGTTGCCCCACTGGAAGTACCCAGCTGATCTAGGCATTGGGCAGGGCTGTGCAGACTATTCAAGTTCTCTGTTTTGAGCCTCAAGGAGGTATAGGGGGAAAAGGGCTTAAGCTCCCCACCTTTTTGCCCTATTGGCTACCTTAGTGGAGATTGTGAAGCAGTCCTTGGCCACTGGGGTAACACTGCTGTGCTGTACAGAGGCTATGCAGAAGAGTTTACATGAAAGTGAAAGGTTACTAGGGGAACAAGTCCCACCCAGCTTCCCTGCCTTAGCCTCAGGTCATTTGCATTCAGAATGTAAAAGTATAGTTATCCCCCCTCTTCTCTTGGGAGTCTGCCCAACCAGGAACTATCTGCTACAGCAGAATTTGCCCATGGGGCTTTTTCCCCTGCAGACCAGCTACAGAGCAGCCAGCAGCAAGGGTTTAGTTCCCAGGAAATGCCTTCCGCAGCCACTCAGAGCTTTTATTCCAGCACTGCTTTATGTGGGTTTTGGTAGAGCACAGTTGTGCATAATGCAGTTTACTGTGAGGGACTGGGGTCCTGCAAGGCTTAGGTAGTCTTCAAAGTCTGTGGCAGGAGCGCAGAACTCCTTAATTCCTCTTAACTATCCCACTGAATAGCGAGGCTGTTCATGATTTGTGCAGTTACCTAGGCGGAGTCTGCCTAGTTCCAACCCAGGATGACTGAGTTTTCTCTTTTGCACACTGTGAGTCCTGTTGCTTCTCTGATGAGTTATGAGGTGTGCTGCTGGTCTTCTTCCTTTCTGAGTACTGAGGAATTACCTCTGTTTTGATTTACCCTATGAAAGAAATATACTCTAAGCTGCTTCTTCTTGGCCATCTTCTACTTATACATATTCATAACAAAATAAGGACAAAATACTCATGACAAGCACAGCTTTCATCTATATAACTGATCACTTAATTATAGTTTGTATTTATTACTGCCTTCTTAAGTTCTGGATTTCCTTTGCCCACAGCAAGCACCTCAGCTTCTTCATCTGGTGGGGTGACCCAAAAAGTATTAGTAGTCCTGCCTAAATTCAGTTGTCGTAGTTTTCCATTGACTTTAATCACAGGGCATAACATTTTATTATGAGATACACTAAGAGATTTTCTGTATTCCAGACATACTCTTCTTCCTTACCTCCATTGTGGAGTAGGAATCCAGTTTCCCCATGGTAGTCAGGATCAGTCATCCCAGCCAGCACACTAACTCATTTCTTTGCCAGTTGATTTAGAGGCTTGAGGGACTCAAGTTGGCTGGGTGGCAGTCTTAACTTCTAGTTCAAAGCAATCATTCATCTCCTGGTGGATACATTTCTTCCTTTAAAACTTAGACCGCTATGCCAGCAAAGCATAATGTCACAGGGACAAGACACAAAAATTTTGCTAATGGGTCACTAAGGGTTGTAGTGAGTGGTGTTACTTCAGTTTCCATCCCATGACTCTTCACTGTGGAAGAAAAAGTAATGTTTATTGATGCTGATTCAGAGCACATGTAGCTTCCTAGAGAACCTTGCTCCAGCCCTGTAAGGTGTTACAATGTAGTTGGCACTCAGTAACTAAGTCTTCAAAAGGTCATTCTGGCTGAGTGTAGTGGCACGTGCCTGTAGTCCCAGCTATTTGAGAGGCTGAGGTGGGAAGATTGCTTGAGCCCAAGAATTCAAATCCAGCCGAGGCAGTATAGCAAGACTTCATCTCTAATTAAAACATAAAAGGCTATTCCGCCATTTTGTCAAGCCATCTTCTTTAGGTTGATGGGGAACATGGTAATAAGACCAGTGAATTTCATGACCGTGGGCCCATTTCTTCACATCATTTACTGTGAAATGAGTTTCTTGATCAGAAGCAAACCTATGTGCAATACTGTGATGATGTATAAGGCATTCTGAAAGTCCATAGATGATAGTTTTGGCTGAAGCGTTGCATGCAGGGAAGACAATTTCATATATCCAGAGTGTAATCAATCAGCCACCAATCTGGGGGATGGTGCCATATTAGGTACTCATTGTTGATATCTGCTGCGAACAGATTGGGCACTCAGCATAGCTGTAGTCAGCTTGGCCTTGGTGAGTGTAAGTCCATGTTGCTGGGCCCATGCATAACTTTCCAACCCTAATACCACGGCCACTTTAATTGTGAACCTGGGTGGCTGGGGAAGGAGACTGAACAGGTCATTCTATCCACTTGTATGAACATCTTCTGCTGAAGTCATTCTTTGTTGGGCATTCACATGATACACAAGTTATCTTCACATTTTTTGCCTAATCAGAGCTATCTGTCTATATGCTTCTTTCACAGACCTCTGTCACCAATTTTTCAATCATGTTCCTTCTATGTCCTTGACCATCCAGCAAACCAATGACTGCAGCCCGTGAATTCATACATAATTGTAAATTTGACCATTTCTCCTTTGAAGCAAAGTTAACAACCATATGCTTGATGTTCCTGCCTACTGGGAGGATTTCCCTTTACCACTTTCCTTCAGGAATGTCCCTTAAAGGGGCTGTAATGTTGTGAGTGTTTGGTTCTAGGTGGTGCCTATGTATTATTGCAAAACTTTCTGTAAATCAGTCCCAAGTTTTCTTCCTCTGTCAGCTGATTGTCAGGAGCTCCCCATGAAGCCATAGTTGCAGACTGGAAAAGAGAAGGCATTATAATTGGAATGAGGACCATGGCAATTTAGGCCAATTCTTCATGTAGCTTACTTGTTTATTCAAGGCATGCTTGAACCTGATTGTATATATACTACTTTAATTTGGTGATGGAGTGCTACTGTGTATGTCCAGTTTTATGGCTTTGTGGGTCAGACAACACCCAGTACATAATGAGTAGCTTGGGTCTCATGGTAACTTCACAGTCAGTGATTAAGTGTACAGTCTGCACTAATACCCAGTAGTGGCCAAGAACTACTTCTCAAAAGGAGTATAGTTATCTATGGAGGATGACTGGGCTTTTTGCTTCAGTATCCTTAAGTCATGTGCTACAATGCCTATGGGTGCCTGTCGAAGACTCCAAACAACATCTTTATCTGCCACTGACACTTCAAGCACCATTGGATTTGCTGGATCATATGGCCCAAGAGGCAGAGCAGCTTGCACAGCAGCCTGAACCTGCTGTAGAGCCTTATTCTGTTCTGGGACCCACTCAAAACTATCAGTTTTTTGGGTCATTTGGTAAATGGGACACAGTAACATAGCCAAATGAGGAAAATGTTACCTCTAAAATTTAAAGAGGCCCACTAGATGTGCTGCTCTCTGGGTTGTAGGAAGGGCCATATGCAACAACTTATTCTTCACTCTTGGTGGGACTTCTCCCCATATCACTGCACCCCTAGAAATTTCACTGAGGAAGAAGCCCCCTGAATTTCTGTCAGATTTGTTTCCTACCCTCTGACATACATATATCTTACCAATAAGTCTAGAGTAACTGCTGCTCTCATTAAGTCCAATCAGCATAATGTCATCAATGTAATGAACTGATGTGATATCTTGTAAAAGGGAAAAGTGGTCAAAAATCCCTGTGAAGTAAAGTATGACATGGAACTAGAGAGTTGGTATACCCCTGAGGTAGAACAGTGAAGGTATATTACTAGCATTGCCAGCTGAAAGCAAACTACTTATAGTGAACTTATCGTGGACCTTATGAACAGGTATGGAGATAAAAGCATTTGTCAGAAAAATAGCTGTTATACAGGTAGCAGGGGGTGTGTTAATTTGCTCAAGCAATGAAACCACATTTGACACAGCAGCTGCAATTGTAGTCACCACCTGGTAATACACTATTAAGCCATCTGTCTTCTACACAGGCTGAATAGTCAGGTTGAATGAGGATGTGGTGGGAATTGCCAATCCTGCATCTTTCATGTCTTTGATGGTCGCACTAATTTCTGTAATCCCTCCAGGAATGCAACATTTTGGTTTACTATTTTTCTAGTTAGAGGCAGTTCTATGGACTTTCCCACCATAGTAGCCCTCACTCCACAGGTCAGAGAACCAATGTGGGGGTTTCTGCCAGTTGCTAAGTTTGTCTGTTTCAATTATGCATTCTGGAACTGGGAAAATAGCACACAGGAAAGTTTTGAGGACCCACTAGGCCTGCGTGAGACAGATATAAGCTAAAACTCCATTGGTTACCTGTCCTCCATAAGCTCCTACTCTGACTGGTGTGAATCACAGTTACATTTTAAGTCTCCTGGAATTAGTGTCAGTTCAGAGCCTGTGCCCTGCAGTCCCTTAAAGGTCTGATTATATATTTTTTCCCAATGCACAGTTACCCTAGTAAAAGGCCAAACTGGTCTCTTTGAAGGATGCTGGGAAGAAAGTTAACAGTATAAATGTGTGGCAGTATCCTTCCTCAAGGGTAGCCAGCTTCACTTTCATTAAAGTGGTTCTGGGCCTGTAAACTGGCCAAGTCTGAATATTGCCTGAGAGGCTGTGACTTTCTGTTTTTACAATTCAAGTTAGATTTCTGATCAGTGGACTTAGGATTCTTCTACTTACACAGATGAAGTAAGAATTTAGTAGACTTCCATCCCTTCTACTTTTAGAAACACCATGTTTAATTAGCCAATGCCATAAGTCTCTATGAGCCAGATTATTCTGATTAATACTTTGACTCTGCTGTTCATTACAGTAGCCACACGTTGCCTCTAGGGTAATTGAGTGCCTCCATTTGGCTCCTGCTATTCCAGGATCCAGTTACCTCCATTACATTTAGGTTTCCCAGTTCAGTGGCAGCAGTTTTCACTGTAAGTTCTGGCCTATAGAGAAGAATATCACAGAGCTGCAGAAGGAAGCTGGGGTTATCCTCATAAATTTATTTTTCATAGTCATGATGAAAGAACCTTCTGGAGCCTCCCAGAGTTGGTGAGTAGGCCTTAAATGATAAATCCACTAGAACATTTCAGTCTCTCCAAGCCTTTGGATCTTTCCTCTAGAGCATATCAAGGTAATTCTGGTATTTCTTTCTTTTGTGTGTGTATGTTGGAGTCTCACTCTGTCACCCAGGCTGGAGTGCAGTGGCACACTCATGGCCACCCCAGCATCGACCTACTGGGCTCTAGCAATCCTACCACCTCAGCCTTCTAAGTAGCTGGAACTACAGACACACGCTACCACACCTGGCTAATTTTCTGGTATTTCAACTTCATTTAGTGCAGGCCACCTTTTGGTCCATGCTTTAGCCAACAAAACAAACTGTTAGAGCTCTTTTTTACTCCCTGAGCTGCAACATTAAATGCATACTTCTGCTTAATGGGCTCATATCAATAAATTTGGCCTGATTCAACTTTATATTTCTTCCACCATTATTCTATACCCTTAATATCTATTTGCATAACTATTCTTATGATTTTGTCTGTATAAGTTGGAAAAATTATATAGTTCTTTTGGAGTGCAACAAAATTCCTCATGGGGCACACTTTTTTTTCTTCTTTATTTTATTTTAAAGATGTGGGGTACAAGTCAGGATTAGATACCATAAGTGGTCTACTTATGCAAGTGAAGTTTGGGCCTCCCACTGGTCCTCACTTCTCCTGGTTTAGGATCTGGTACCCTTAGTGATGTTACATGTACCTCACCTTTAGGAGCCTGATGAGACTTGAACTAGTTATAGGTCTGGAAGCAAAGAGGGGTAGTGCAGGTGAATCAGGAGTGTCTTGCAAGACAGCTGCCTCAGGGGAGGCCATGGCAGTTTCTTCAGGCCAAGTAGAGTTAATCTCAGATAAGGATGGAGCGGCTGCTGCTGTTGGCAAAGAAGATTCATTAGAATTTATGGGTTCAGTGTCCCCAGGATCTTTCCATATGACCTCCATTCCATTTTTCAGAATTCCATTTTTTCCAGTCATTGCCTTCACTTTAACAGCAGACACCTGTGAGGTTGTGAATTTAGTTTGGATTGTAATTCCTCCACTTATAGGATAAGATTCTAAGTTTGATTTTCAGCAGTCTCAATCTTGCAGCTGTAGGAGGTAAGGGTTTTATTTAGGTTAGTCATAGAAACTTTCCAGTCATTTACATGTACATGGTGCTTGAACCGGGAATTCAAATCTCAGCTCATCATTTTCTTTCCCTTCTTTGTCCAGCACAGTAAGGATCAGCCAGCCAATCTCATGCTTGTCATTTTGACAGAAATGTTTGAAATTATATATGTGGTAACCCAGAACCTTGCTTCTTATAAGTATTTGATTAAGAATTTTCAGTGGTGGTATTTTGTGTATTTCTGTTGTCACATCACACCATAGATTATCAGTGCTCTCTTTACTACTGGAAATAGTATTAGAGCCTTTACATCTAACCAAATTAGAGAACCAACTCCAGAACCAGTTCAGAAAACTTATCCTTAAGATTATCCTCTGGAATCAGTCTCAATACCAAAGTCAGGGTTCTCCAGAATAACAGAACCAATAGAATATGTGAATATACACATACATATACACATACACATACATATACATATGCAGCAAGAGCCTGGTGTTGATTGATTGGTTTTAAAGAATTATGTCAATCAGTTGTGGAGGCTGGCAAATTCAAAATCTGCAGAGCATGCTGATGAACTGGAGATCCATGAAAGAGTTAATGTTGCAGTTCAAGTCAGAAGGCAGTCTGGTGGCAGAATTCCTTCTTTTGGGGGAAATGTCAGTCTTTTTCTCTTAAAACCTTTAACTAATTGGATGAAGCCCACCCACATTAAGGAGAGTAAACTGCTTTACTCAAAGCCTACTGGTTTAAATGTCAATCTTATCTAAAAAATAAAAACCTTTGCAGCAACATTCACATTGGTATTTAACCAAATGTCTGGATACCATAGCCTAGCTATGTTGACACATAAAGTTAACCACCATAGTGCAGATGCAAATTATCACCAGTAATCCACCGGCTCATGGGAAAATATCTGTGTATATGTATTTATATACATATTTTTCCATGTGTATGTGAGCATGTATATATAGAAACATATACAAAATGGATAGATATTTGAGTGGATGGAGTTATATCTATACAGCTAAGTAAATATAGTACATATGTAAATAATATATATGAATAATTGTATATATGTGTGTGAGACAGAAAGATATATGTAAAGATTAAATTGTTTTGATTTATAAATTCTTTTTTTTTTTTTTTTGAGTTGGAGTCTCACTCTGTCACCCAGACTGGCGTGCAGTGGCCGCTCCTGGCCACCGCAGCCTCAACCTGCTGGGCTCCGGCGATCCTTCCGCCTCAGCCTTCCAAGTAGCTGGAACTACAGGCGTGCGCTACCACGCCCAGCTACTTTTTGATTTATTGTAGAGATGAGGTCTCACCAAGTTGCCCAGGTGGGTCTCGAACCCGCTGGCTCAGGCAATCCACTCACCTCAGCCTCCCAAGGCGCAGGATTACAGGCTGAGCCACCGAGCCCAGCTGACTCCCGGGTTTCTGACATGGACACCTGGGTAACTGGTGAGAACATTAATCAAGAGAGAATTCAGAGAAAAAGTAGCTGAAAGGGTAAACTAAGGCAAGGTGGGCTGGTGCCACAGGAATAATGCAAGGTTGCAACATGGAAGAAAATAGAAAGAAGCAAAGTTTATTATTCACCTTTCACAGATGGAAAGGGGGGTGACACTCCAAGGCTACCGTGGGTGGCAAGCTAAAGACTAAGAATATTTAAGGGCTCTAAAACAAACCCCTAAAGCTAAGGGGCTTAACCCTGGAGGAGGTTTGGGCCTAAGGGAGTATCCAAAATTGTATACTTTGGTTTCTATAGTAGTCACATAAATTACACATCTTGACATTGCCAGGCATCAGCATTCGTGACCTCAAGTGGTAGGCTTGCGTAGCCACAGCTGGGTAATAACAATATATCAGTAAGCCTGGCTCCCAGGGGTATGCTTCTGGAGGTCATCATGAGCAGCTGATAACAAAGTATTAATACAAATGCTTAAAAAAATAAATTATTAGCAAGGAGGACATGCTCAAGGGGCTCTGTACAATCACTAATTTCTAAGACTAAACATTCTTTTCATTGATGATTACTTGGCAAAAAGCATATGGGCGTACAGGCTGTGCAGCAAGGGGATTTCAAAGAGTGAGGCCTAAGCAAAACGGTGTGCTGCTTTAAAATAGTTACATTAGCCC
>CAUYQG010136675.1:0-51150 GCA_963574415.1 Tarsius wallacei | reverse complement strand
GCAGTGGCCGCTCCTGGCCACTGCAGCCTCGACCTGCTGGGCTCCGGCGATCCTTCCGCCTCAGCCTTCTGAGTAGCCGGAATTACAGGCACGCGCTACCATGCCCGGCTGATTTTTTGATTTATTGTAGAGATGAGGTCTTGCTTGCCCAGGCGGGTCTTGAACCCACGGGCTCAGGCAATCCACTCACCTCAGCCTCCAAAGAGTGCTGGGATTTTTTACAAGTGTGAGCCACTGCACCTGGCTTCAGTGTCCTTTTCAGTTGAGTTTTTAATTCCATTTTTTATTGTTCAAAGAAAATATGACCAAGACTATGGCAGTCTTTTTGAAAAGTACAATGTGCTGGGCACAGTGGCTTAAGCCTGTAATCATTTTGGGAGACCTAGGCAAGACGATTGCTTGAGTTCCCAGGGGTTCAAGACCAGCCTGGGCAACTTGGTGAGACTTCGTCTCTACAGCGAATCAAAAAAAAAAAATTAGCTGGGCATGGTGGTGTGCACCTGTAGTTTCGGCTACTTGGAAGTCTGAGGCAAAAGGATTGCCTGAGCCCAACAGGTCCAGGCTGTGGTTGCCATGAGTATGCCACTACTGCACTCCAGCCTGGGCGTCAGAGTGGACTCCAACTCAAAAAACAAAAATAAAATAAAAAAGTAAAATGTTTTAATGTTACTTTCTTTTATGAGTTTAAATATTTATTTAAGTCTATTTGTTTCAAAATACAGGAATCCATGCAGGGAAGTTCTGATGAAACTGCCAACAGTGGTGAAGATGGAAGCAGTGGTCCTGGTAGCAGTAGTGGGCATAGCGATGGGTCTAGCAATGAGGTCAACTCTAGCCATGCCAGCCAGTCAGCTGGGAGCCCTGGCAGTGAGGTACAGTCAGAAGATATTGCAGATATCGAAGCCCTTAAAGAAGATGAAGATGATGATCATGGTCATAATCCTCCCAAAAGCAGTTGTGGTGCAGATATTCTAAACAGAAAGTTAGAAAGTCAAGCCGGCATTTGTTTGGGAGATTCCCAAGGCCCATCAGAAAGAAATGGGACAAACAATGGAGCAGGAAAGGACCTGGTTTTTAATACTGAGTCATTACCATCAGTAGATAATCGAATACGAATGCTGGATGCTTGTTCTCATTCTGAAGACCCAGAAAATGATATTTCAGGGGAAATGAATGCTGCTCATATAGCACAAGGGTCTCAGGAGTCATGTATAACACGAACTGGTGACTTTCTTGGGGAGACTATTGGAAATGAATTATTTAATTGTCGACAGTTTATTGGTCCACAGCATCACCACCACCACCACCACCACCACCACCACCACGATGGGTAAGCCTGTTTTAAAATAAATATTCAGCTTATAATTCCATTATGGAAACACTATAGCCTATAAATTTATTCACTTGCAAATTATTCTAGATTAGTACTGTTCAATATACTATAATGCAAATAACAAATGCAAGTTACAAATAGATAATTTTAAGTTTCCTAGTGGAACATTAAAAATGTAAAATGAAGCAAGTGAGATTAATTTTAATGATATAGTTTATTTAAATCAGTATCTACAATATCACTTTCACATATAATCAGTATAAATTTTAGTAAGATATTTTTTATTCTTTTTCTAAGTCTTCAATATTCATTGCATGTTTTATACTTACAGCATATCTCAATTTACACCAGCCCCTTTTTACACGTGAAACGGCCACATATGGCTAGTGGTATTGTTTTGGACAGCACAGTTGTGTTGGACAGTACAGATTTAGATCTTCATTTTTTGTAATAATTACCTCAAAGAAGATATAAGATAAATTGTGAAAATGAAAAGGGAAATTTTATGCATCTCTTAATTTTAGGGTATTAATAAGGATAAGTTTCAGCATAAAGCTTTTTGTTTATCTGACATATACCCATAGTGTTTAACAATAAGTGATTCTCTTACTGGTATTATGTTGGTCAGAGTACTTAATTTTTCTCATCTATAAAATAAGAAAAATATATCTCATAAGTATACTGTGAGATTTCAAGGGCTAACGTAATTGGTACAAAATAAGTGCTTGATAAATGTTAGTTGCTATTGTTGTTGTCATTACAAATGGTATTTGAATTGATGATGAAATGTGAATATGCAATTTATTAGTATGAGTTTTCTTAGACTTTACAATTTGTCAGATCTTCCAGAATTGTTTAGTTGTTTGAGTGAACTACATATATGTACATATTATTTGTTTATTTTCTTTGCTTTTTAATTTTATCCTTATCACTAACACATCTGAGTTTAAGGCAGTATTTTTCACCTTGGCACCGTTGACATTTTGGGCCAGATAATTTTTTGTTTTGAATTTGCAGCATTGTGAATGTTGCCCTGTGCATTGTGGAAAGTTTACCAGCACAGTCAGCCCCTGTTTTTAGATTTCCCATAGTTGTGACAACTGTAAATGTCTCTAGACATTTCTAAATGTCTGCCTTGGTGGCCAACCTCACCCTTGAGTGAAAATCACTGGCTTACTTTTTGTCGTTACAGATATGAACATTCAAAGTTGTTTCTAGCGCTGCTCATGATGAAGACAATGCAATTAGTTTATTACAAAACTGAAGTACGGCATATTCAGTTTAGCACATTACATATCTATTAGTCTTGACACCTACTCTCACTCTCTACCTCATAAGACTTAACGATTTAATTTTTCACTTGAGCCCTTTTCATGTTTTGTGTATAATGATACTACTTGTCAGTCTGTAAATCAGCTATGAATTTCGTATTTTTGTATCCTTTTGTCTTTACATCTTTTAGAATACCCAGTACAGTATATTTTAGAAGTAAGTGTTTAATACATGTTGGTTGAATTAAATATTGCTCAATTAATATTAACTCCATGTAGATTGCATCCTTAAATTGAAATATTTTTATGGTTTGACTCTGCAGTTGTATGAATAAATATAAATAAGTTTTGTGGTTTCACATTGTGATTGAGTTTATAAAATAATATGTAACAGCGAATATTTACTGATGTTGCCTAAAATTGTTCTCTTTGAAGTTGTTCTACTGAAGTGTGTTAACAGGCCTGATAATATGTGTGTATACTTTAAAAATATTAAATATTTCTGACATCTGGGCTTTTTAGTTTTTGTAAAGTTTTCAATATTCTAGATTATTATAAACTGATGTTGCTTTGTTTCGGACTGTTTTGTAATTTGTGCCAGTTGTTTTAAGAGAGGTATTTTTTATGAGTCACAAAGTATGTTTAAATTTTTAGTCACTCACTTTGTGTTTTTCTCTCTGTTGTAGGCATATGGTTGATGATATGCTAAGTGCAGATGATGTGAGTTGCAGTAGTTCCCAAGTCAGTGCAAAATCAGAAAAAAATATGGCTGATTTTGATGGTGAAGAATCTGGATGTGAAGAGGAGCTAGTTCAGATTAATTCACATGCGGAACTAACATCTCATCTCCAACAACATCTTCCTAATTTAGCATCCATTTACCATGAACATCTCAGTCAAGGTAAGGTTCTGTAGTAAGTAAAATCTTATACCTTCTTCAAAACAGAAATAACTTATATTACATTGCTAAAAAGAATCAACAGTTAATGTTATGATACTTAAACTTTTTTCAAAATAACTTTCATATGGTAGTTTTCTTTCCAAGGGAGTGAAATTACTATAAATACTATATCATGAATATAAATAAGGCCTGCAGTTCTATCTGGAGATGTTCATCTGGGAAAGTAAAATGTATGTAGTAATATGTAGGCATAACAGTTTTATATTTTAGAAAATATATGACTATTAGATTTTATATCAGAAATATTAAGACCTAAAAATAATAGATCACAAAAGATCACATATTATATGATTCCATTTATATGCAATGTCTAGAATAGGTAGATCTGTAGACAGAAAATAGATTAGTTGTTGCTTGGGGATAGGGAGGGTTTGGGGAAAATAAGGATACATGATTGCCAAAGGGCAAAGTGTTTCTTTCAACTGTTATGATTAAAATGTTTGAGAAATGATTATTCTGATCAATCTGAATCAATCTAGAAAAAGTAAAAAGAAATAACCAGACTTGGAAGAATGGGGGATACAGAAGGTTAAAGAGTAGTGAGAGATTAAGGAGGAAAGGGAGAAAAAAATAAGAAAGGCAGAAACAGTTTTAGAATTGGCAGTTTAAAGGCCTTTATGCAACTCTTTGCTTGGTTAGATATTATCTTCATCTGCTAGCCTGGTAAAATGGGTATTGGGATGCCAGTACGTTACAATATTAAAAAATGTGATGAATTGGGCTTATGCTAAAAGGTCATGATGCCTTAGAGGCACAGCTTGTGGACTTTGACAGCTGCTTACTGATTTTAAATGTTCCTTGTACATGGTCTATCTAGATTAAGTTACCTTGACTTTTAAATTTTGTTATTGTGGCTGTTGAACAGGTTAAGATAGAGCTCATCAGATTGATTGTGATGCCATATTTATTAAAATTGTCATCATATATTTTCCTCTTAATTAGTATTTTACATATTTTTTTACTATATAGAATTAGAAATTGAACAAAATTATTTCATGTTTTAATGCTTTCCAAATCCACCTTGTATCTTTTGAGTACTGTAAAGAACTATTTCAATACAATAAAACAATAAAATTTAAAAATGAGCAAGACTTGAAGAGATACTTCATAAAAGATGATACATAGAAATGGTCAGTGATTGCATTCTGAGTCTCGTCAGGAAATGCTAGTTGAAACCATAATGAAGTACTAGTAGAGACCTACTGGATTGAGTAAAATTAAGGACCAACAGTATCAAAGAATGACACTAAGGAGGCGGAACTGGAACTGTCTTACATTGCTGTGGGGTATAAAATACAGCCACCTTGGAGAATTTTTTTTATCAATTTCACAAAGTTAAATATATACCTATATGAACCAGCAATTCCTGCCCTAGATTTTTACTCAAGAGAAGTGAAAACATATCTGCAAAAAGATTTGTATGTGAATGTTCATGCCTGCTGCTTTATTTGTAAAGCCCTCAACTGAAATTAACTGGTATATTCACATGGTGAAATTCTATTTATCGACAAACAGGAAAGAACTACTGATACCCAACACCATGATGCATATCAAAAAACATCATTCTGAGAAAAAATAGGTAGAGACAAGGAGGCTGGGGCACAGTGGCTCACACCTGTAATCCCAGCAGCTTAGGAGGCAGAGGCCAGAGACCAGCCTGGGCAACAAAGTGAGACCTTGTGTTTACCAAAAAAAAAAAAAAAAAAAAGCCAGGTATGGTGGTGAGCACCTATAGTCCCAACTACTTGGGGGTGCTGATGCAGGGGTATCGCTTGAGTCTAGGAGTTGGAGGCTCTGGTGAGCCATGATCGTACCACTGCATTCCAGCCTGGACATTAGAGTGTGACCCTGACTCAAATACAAAATAAAAAATAATTTTAAAAAAGGAAGAAAAAGAAAGAATGCATACTATATCACGTATGTACAGTTCTAGAAAAGTCAAAAGTAATAATGATAGAAATCTGCTCAGTGATTGCCTTGGATTTGGGGTTTGGAATTCATTGTAAAGAGTCACAAGAGCCGGACTCGGTGGCTCAGCCTGTAATCCTGTGCTTTGGGAGGCTGAGGAGAGTGGATTGCCTGAGTTCGTGGGTTCAAGACCTGCCTGGGCAACTTGGCGAGACCTCATCTCTACTATAAATCAAAAAATCAGTCGGGCATGGTAGCGCATGCCTGTAATTCCGGCTACTCGGAAGGCTGAGGCGGAAGGATCACCAGAGCCCAGTGGGTTGAGGCTGCAGTGGCTGGGAGCGGCCATTGCACTCCAGTCTGGGCGACAGAGTGAGACTCCAACTCAAAAAAAAAAAAAGAGTCACAAGGAAACTTTCTGGGGTGATAAAAAAATGTTATCTGTCTTGATTATGTATGCATATTGTATTTTAATAAAACAAATTTTAAAAGGCAAATATCCAAACCACCCCCCATCACCCCAAAAAACAAAGACAAACCATAGACCAGAAGAAATATTTGAAAATTATGTATCTAGAAAGGGATTGTATCCAGAATATCTAAGAACATTTTCAGTTTAGTAGTAAGATAACCTAATTAAAAAGTGGCAAATGGTCCATTGCTTTACTCTGGTGTGCTTCGTGGCTCTCTCTAAGCTACTGCTGCCATACCTCCTCCCCTACCTTGGGAAGGTGAATCTCCTCTCTCTCTCTCTCTAATTTACTTTCTAAATAAATTGTATTTTTCTATCTTAAAAAAAGTGGCAAAGAAAATATACAGATGGCTAATAAACACCTGAAAAGATTATCAACATTATTAAGTCATTAGAGAAATGCAAATTAAAAACTACAATGAGATTCTATTGCACACTTAGTAGAATGGCTGAAATTTTAAAAAGTAACCATAGCAGAGTGTTGAGAAGGAGGTGAGAACAGGAACTAATTGATGATGGGAATGCAAAATGGAACAACCATTTTGGAAAAAAAATTGGATAGTTTCTAAAATGTTAAAAATATTCATACCATATGGCCCAGCTGTTTCACTCCTAGGAATTTGCCCAAGAGAAAAGAAAACATGCAAGACTTGTTACACAGATCTTTAAGGCAGCATTATTCATAATAGTCCCAAACTAGAAACTGTCCAAATGCCCTGTGGCTGGTGAATGTGATAAACAAAATGCAATATTTCTATATAATGGAGCATTATTATTTATAAGGAACTTCAGAAACACGCTAAGTGACAGAAACCAGCCGTAAAAGATTCCATGTTATGTAATTTCATTTACATGAAATTTATGGGGTTGATGAAGCAGATTTTGACTGGGGGATGGGATCAGGGATTACGTTTGTATATATAAGGGAATGCTTTTGGGGTGGTGAAAATGTTTTAAAACTAGATTGTGGTGATGGTTATACAGTTCCCGATTTAATGACATCATTGTACATGAATAATAAGTAAATTTCTTAGTAAAGCTGTTAAGAAGCATTTTTGCTTAATATAGTAGAAATAGTGATTATTTAGTCTGACATTCAAAAAGCCTGAATTATTATAATAGAATCTTTATTAATGTAATTGAATCTTTGGGTAAATTATCTCCAATAAAAAAGTGTCTTTTTAAATGTAGGAATTATAAGAGATAATCACTATAAGAATAATAGAATATAAGAAATTAAGGAAATTTTAGGGGCATGTCCTTTAGTTAAAAGAAGTATTTCAAATACACTGTTTTTACACTAAGTTTGAAGTATTTATATACAGTTCTCTTGACACATAGAACCATTAAATAATCATATTTATTAGAAATATCAAAGAGACTGTGGAAAGGAAACTCATTTCATTGTAGTCTTATCAAACTCTAAGCAGTACTATTCTTTTATATTCATAAGATTAGTATTATGTTAATGTTGCGTTTTAATTTTGTGATCTAAGAAGAGCTTTATTATACTTTGCTTGGATTTGTTCAATTTGTAAATGTTATAATTCCCAATTTCAGTCGGTTGCAGTCTTCTATAATGTGCAGTGTTTTGCCCCTTCAGGACCTGCAGTTCATAAACATCAGTTCAATAGTAATGCTGTGACAGATATTAATTTGGATAATGTTTGCAAGAAAGGAAACACTTTGTTATGGGATATAGTCCAAGATGATGATGCAGTAAGTCACTTAATAGAGTTAAAAGACTATGAAATTTCTGCAGGATGTAATTAGGATAAGTAATAACTATGTATATACTTTTTTATAGATTAATCTTTCTGAAGGATTAATAAATGAAGCAGAAAAACTTCTCTGTTCCTTGGTATGCTGGTTTACAGATAGACAGATTCGAATGAGATTCATTGAAGGTTGCCTTGAAAACTTAGGAAACAACAGGTAAAGAGGAATTAAAAAAAATTTTATTCAGTAATGTTCTTTTTGTGCATTCTTATTGATTATTTGTGGTGTTTTTATAGTATTTATTGTGCCTGTATCAATCTGTTTTTTAGTAATTGTGGTTTTCATATTAACCTTTGAACTCAGACATCTCGTGAATCACCTACCAGCAACTCGACAGTACTTTTTTATGAAATAATGAAAAACGAATCATTTCATATTACATTTTTAGCATTGGAACTAATTTTATTGTAATAATATTTAGCTTTAAGGGAATTTTGGACATTGAGGAACTTATGACCAAAAAAATAAAAATTTAAGTATTCTGTTTTTCTAATGTGTAGTAATGTGTGAAACAGTCACTCTCAAACATTGCAGGTTCATTGATACATGTTGTGCAATAGTTTGACATCTTCTACCTGGTGTTTTTCTGTTTAAGAAATCTTATTTTCCTCTTCCTACATTAATAATATGTAATTTATTGTCCACTCTGTGCACTACCATGAAAGCACTTCACATATTCTCTTATGTAACGCCAGCTGATTTTTGTTTTACACATATCTCAGTATATATTCTATCTCTTTATTTGCTTTTTTGTTCAATTTGAATTGAAAACTTAAGGGAAACAGACAGTTTTGAAAAATTTGTGCTGGTAAGAATTTGTCCTCTATAATCACCAGCAATCTTTTTATGTTCCCTGAGAATGGGACATCTGAGTGATTTGTTAGATTTACGATGTCCCCTCAGAGGGGACATCCAAGAGCAAAGAGATTTAAGTTTAGAGATTTTCCCCTTACATGGTTAATATTTTATTACTCATTGTTACTTTTTTCAGCAATCTTGGTTAGATCCCCTCCAACAGAAACAAAGGCATAGTAATACTTATGCTCTTTTGATTTGGAAACACAGTGGTGATTACACTTTTTTTTAAAATTGCAGTTAAGTGTTCTTGAACTGTCTAATATATAAAGGAAGCTAAGTATGACAAGTGAGATTAAACTTATGCTAAAATAGAAACACTTTGATAATGGCATTGTTCTTCCATTTGGGTGGATCTTTTTGTGTCTCAGTTTCTGAAGTACATAAAAAACTAGGTTAGTAACTCATCAAGTTGTATACATTAAATATGTGCAGCTCTCTATGTCACTCATACCTCAGTGTGATTTTACAAAAAGAATTAGATTAGTGTTTCATTTCTAGATTGAATTCTGTCTCATATTTATGTACTTTTCATTGTGACTCAACTGATTAAAAGTTTTTTGATTTTTAGTTCTATTTTACTTATACAGCTTTAGGTTTTCTTTGACTTATACTGCTTTGATAATGTTCCATTCTCTGATGAAGTAAAAACATGATTCTGGTGTATCTGTTAACAGTTCAGTTATTAATGTGTTGTTGTCAGCTCACACCTGTCCAGGCTTGCTATAAGTGCCTAATTTTATTTAATATCTCAGTGTTTCAAAATATTTTTTTCCCTAATTGATTTGGAAAAAGTATATGCAATGTTTTATTTTCCACTTTTGGTCCTTTTAAGGGCCATAATTTGATTAATTGTAATAGAAAAATTGCTTGTTTATACAAGTTTAGGAACCACTAAAAGAACCTTGTTAGTGGATCAGTTGGCATATATCATTTGGCATATATTCTTTAATAAGAATGCTTTTAATGGCTGGATGTTATGTCGTTATTTACATAGGTTGTATAGCAGTTAATTGTAAAATGATGATTTTCATTTAAAAGTCTTTGTGAAAGCACCAGTCTTGATTGATTGATTGATTGAGTCTGAGTCTCACTCCGTCGCCCAGACTGGCATGGAGTGGCATGCTCATGGCCACCCCAGCTGGGCTCAGGCGATCTTTCTGCCTCAGCCTTCTAAGTAGCCGGAACTACAGGCACATGCTATGACGCCCGGCTAATTTTTTCATTTATTGTAGAGACAAGGTCTTGCCAAGTTGCCCAGACTGTTCTTGGACTTCTAAGCTCAGACAATCCTCTCTCCTCGGCCTCCCAAAGTACTGGGATTACAGACTTGGCGCCTGGCCTAAAGTACCAGTTTTTAGAAGTGATTATATTAATTTACATTCCTCATGTGTGCATTGGCATACCTTATGACCCAGTAATTCCTCTTCTAATTTTATACCTAACAGAAGTATATCCAGATGGTCATCCAAAGACACATTTAAGAATGTTCATAGCAGCACTATTCAGAATAACTAAATATTTTCAAATAGCTATCCAAATGTCAAAAAACAATAGAATGGATAATTGTGGCCTATTCATAGAATGAAATACTATATAGCAAGACCAGAATAAACTACAACTCCATGGAACGATGTGGATGAGTTTCATAAACATAATATTGAGGGAAAGAAGCCAGACACAAGAGAATTTATCTCTCTTATTCCATTTATATCAAGTTTAAAATCAGGTGAACTATTGTATTTAGTAGCCTGGATAATGGTTACTCTTTGGTTTTTAGTGTTTGAAACGGGATACAGTGGAGGCTTCTGGGATATTGATACAGGTTTATTTCTTGATCTGAATACTGATTTCTTAGTAGATTTATACACATTTTTGTATGTATTTGATACTTTGTTAAAAATGTAAAAAAAAAAACTCTGTGAAAGATAGAATATGCAGCCACCAAGAATTCTGTTTTCAAAGATTATATAATGATATCAGCATATACTTACAGGCCCATCTGTTAAGAAGAAAGAATTGCAAGAAATAAGAGCGTAGCCTCTAAAATGCAGTTATTTCTGGGAAGATGAGTTACTTTTTCCTTTTTTTATGCCATCTTTTAAAAATTTTTCCACAGTGAGCACATATTTCTTTTCAAAGTGGGGAAATATAAAAGGCGCAAAAGGAAAAAAATTGGTATAAAATGAAAAAATTGTCAATTTTGAATTTTTAAAAGTTAATCTTTAATTTATCTACCCCCGATTACTTGAAGATGAAACATTTGCCTTGGGTAATCCTTATACTCTAGTCATAGTTACTGGATGTCTTATTGAATATCTAG
Source organism: Tarsius wallacei (assembly GCA_963574415.1). Classification (NCBI taxonomy): domain Eukaryota; kingdom Metazoa; phylum Chordata; class Mammalia; order Primates; family Tarsiidae; genus Tarsius; species Tarsius wallacei. Next base: position 40,248 of record CAUYQG010136675.1, on the reverse strand, counting down.
TAAATGTAACTATTTTGTTGAAGGTGATTTTTGCTTTCAAACCTTGCTCCTCAGAGAATTCCTATATCATACAAATCTTACTATGAATGACATTAGTCATGTGTGACAATACTTGGAGTATAGTGGCATTTCATCCTGTAAAATATGTGACATAGCCATTGTATAGTAGCTGAAAATTAGTGAAGTTTTTATAAAAACATCATTCTGTGGGTTTCCTGACAAACCAGTGGTTCTCAGTGGGGTGATTGCCTTCCCTTCTCCCCACCTCAGCAATGTCTGGAGATAATTTTGGTTGTCACAATCAAGTACAAATGGGGTTGAGAATGTCAGATCAGATAACCATCTATAATGAAGAAGGTATCTCCTTCCCAAATGAAGAATTTCCAACCCCAAGTGTCACTAGTGCTGGGGTTGAGAAATCCTGTTCGAATTAGAAGATTCCTTTTTCCAACGTAGCACTCTGAGTTCAGTCAAAATAAGAGAGGAATGTTGTAGATTCCTTTTTCCAACGTAGCACTCTGAGTTCAATCAAAATAAGAGAGGAATGTTGTGCAAAGGTGCTGACATTAATGGGAATGTTTTTCCTTATGTTGCAACAAGCAAATGAGCCACTACAACCTTAACTCCTTTACCATAATCCTGACATTTGACCAAAAAAGGTCTCTCTTTATGATGCTACTTTTAAAATGTACTTAAGGTGGTTTTACGTTTCTCTTTCTTTTCATTTTTTCTGTTAGCCTTTTTATTTTCTTTTCTGCTTTTTACTTACTATGATTTATTGACCTTTCATTGTTTTGTTTGCTTTGCTTTTCTATCATCATGATCCTATTTATTTTATAAAATGAACTTAAAATTTTTGAATAGTAATTTAAACTCATTACTTCTTAGGAAGCATAGAGATCTGAAAAATAAAACTAAAATCCACCTGTAAATCACTCATAATTCCACCGTGTATATAGAGCTTCTGTAAACAGTTTTTAAAGATGTATGTATAGTATGGTGTCTTCCTGTGATGTGTGACCTGTGCTTTGTGCACATTTAGCCTTAGGCGGATTGTTTTATAAGGCAGTGCAGAAAGTTATGCACAGAAACACATTTTAGAATTATTTGTAGAATGTTGTCATAAAATGAGAACATGAGGCAGAAAGCAGTCCATTACTTTTCACTTAGTGTTTTATCACCCAAGGACAGGTGAGATAAGACAGCTGCCCTGTGAGTAGGGTGCAAGTAGGTGTTGGGATTATATTCATTCCTTTTGGTATTCTTTGTTTACTATAAGGCAGGTTCATATTTTGTGCCTAGGCACCCTTGAAATTCTCTGACTTCCCAAGAATTGCATTCTGGGAGCCTATTCATTATGTAATTTTTGCTCTTTCCTGAGCCATTATTGGTACTTTAACCAATGTGTTCAATTTTTTGCCTACACGGACAAAGGATTTCTTAAGTAAAATGACTGTGTGTGTCAGGAATCTTGTTTACATAGATAGAGGCTCATAACATTTTTTTTTTATTTGGTGTCTCACTCTGTCACCCAGGCTGGGATGCAATGCCATGATCATGGCTCACACAGCCGTAACCTCCTGAGCTCAGACACTCTTTCAGCCTCAGCTTCTGGAGTAACTGAGACTATAGGCATGCACCACTACGCTGGGCTAATATTTTGTAGAGACTAGGTCTTGCTGTGTTTTATGTATCAGCCCAGGCTGGTCTTGAACTCCTGGCTCAATTGATCCACCCAACCTTGGCCTCCCATAGTGCTGGCACAGGTGTGAGCCTGAGATTCACGTAATTGAGATATGGGTGGTACCATGTATATTTTTGTTTTGTTTTCCTTCTCTAGAGACTGTTATATCTGGGATTGTATTTCAACTTTTGACATGTACTATAATTTATTATGACTGCATAATATTTTGTAGAACATACTTCATTAAAATATGGAGTCTTCAATTAGACAAAATTGTTTAGATGTGACCTCAACTGTGAATACCACCAGTAAATGTGTTCATTCTACTAGGACAACATAAGCTGCATTAGTAGTTCTTATTGCAACACCACACTGTTGCCTAGTCATAAGTTTTGGGTTATGAGAAAAACTCTTGAAATGAAGCAAACAACTAGTGCAATTTAGGGTAATGGCATTGTTCTTGAATCTAAAATTAGTGTCTTGCTACTTAGGATCATTGAAGCTTTTTATTCCAACAACAGTGTTGCCTAAAATTGTGTGTTTTGATATTTGAAATGTTCACTCTTAGAAGAATTTGTGAATTTATAATTTCAAATATGACAAGTGGTCAAAACCACCTGTGCAAAAAAGTCAGCATGACTTTAACATCTCATAGTCATTACCAGAGAAATTTTACAATATAATCTTAATTGGAATAAGTTGGTAGATGTGATCTTATAAAGTTTCTATTATCATAGAAATGTAAATTTTTGCCTGGGTTGGTGGTTCAGCCTGTCTGTAAACTCAGCACTTTAGAAGGCCGAGGTGAGAGGATTGCCTGAGCCTGGGGGTTCGAGACCAGCCTGAGCAACTTGGTGAGACCTCATCTCTACAGTAAATCACAAAAACTAGCTAAGTGTGGTGGCTTGCATCTGTAGTTCCAGCTACTTGGAAGGCTGAGGTAGAAGGACCCCCAAGCCCAGCAGTTCGAGGCTATGGTGTCTGTGAGCGTGCCACTGCACTCCAGACTAGGTGACAAGAGTGGGACTCCAACTCAAAAAAAAAAAAAGTAAATTGTTAATTTTTAGTCAGAAAGAACGTTATTTCAATTTTTTTTTTCATATTTTTATTTTTGAGTAAAGGTCTCTGTCATCCAAGCTGGAGTGCAGTGACACAGTCGCTGTTCACTGCAGCCTTGACATCCTGGGCACAGGTGATCCTTCCATCTTAGCCTCCTGAGTAGAGTAGATGGGACCACAGGTGCATGACACCATGCCCAGCTAAGTTTTTTATTTTTTTGTAGAGATGAGACCTTGCTATGTTGCCCAGGCTGGTCTTGAACTCCTGGGCTCAAGCATTCCTCCACCTCAGTCTCCCAAAGTGCTGGGATTACAGGAGTGAGCCACTATACCTGGCCCAGTTTTCCTTTTATATATCACTGCCTTAAATAAAATGGTTAATGCTCAGGATCACTTTGACTCTGGCTGTAATCATTATATTCTTAAATATATAGCACTTAAAATGTATGTCCTCCCTGTTCTTTGGATTTAGTTTTAATGGGAGAAAAGTTGGAATTTTAAGAAAAATACTTAAAATGTTTTAGTCAGCTATGATGTAATTATTTCTCAGTAATTCAACATTTGTATTATAAATTGTGAAGGAAAGAATTATCCTAGGGTAGGAATGGAAGGAAGATGAGTTTCATGTCTACATTTCTAGTTTTAATTCTTTTCTTACATGAACCATACACGTTGTCCACTCAACCAGTATCTTTTTAATGCCGGCATTCTATTTTCCTAGTGTCATACATATTCTTGCTTCCACATTGCTTTTGCAAAATGAAGACGTGTTTATTGAAGAAAATATAGGAAGTTAATCAAATTTAGGCAATCTAGACTCAACAGTATTAATTGCAATAGATTATAAGATTTTGAGAAGATAACAAAACTGTTACGTACTGTAAGACTTGACAGTGTAAGTTTCTCCTTTTAAGACATAAGATGTCTTTTTTAAAAGGCTTTGTTTCCCTATATTTTAAAAACATTGTTGAAATCACACTATATAAACAATTTTAGCCGGGCTCGGTGGCTCAGCCTGTAATCCCGCGCTTTGGGAGGCTGAGGTTCAGGACCCGCCTGGGCAACTTGGTGAGACCTCATCTCCACAATAAATCAAAAATTAGCTGGGTGTGGTAGTGCGCGCCTGTAGTGCCACCTACTTGGAAGGCTGAGGTGGAAGGATCGCCGGAGCCCAGTAGGTTGAGGCTGCAGTGGCCGGGAGCGCCACTGCACTCCAGTCTGAGTGACAGAGTGAGACTCCAACTCAAAAAAAAAAAAAAATACAAAAACCAATTTTATATTTTGCTTTTGTGATTTAAGATGATATTTTCCCATATGTTTTGTGTTTGTGATATCTTTTATTGATTTTTTTTTTAGAGTTATCAGGGTTGTTATCCCATCTATTGACAATTGAGGAAACCTGAAGGAAGTGTCTTACAGATAGGTAATTAGGTAAAGAACATTCTAGTAGAGGCGTTCACAAAGGCCCTAAGGCAGGGGTGTGCCTTTGTATGTTGAAGGAATAGCAAAAAGGAAGTTTGGAAGGAAATTAAGTTAGACAGATGGGACTAATGGGGACATATCATATAGACTTTGTAGTTTAGCCTACATACTTCGGATTTTAGTTAGAAACAAGACTTTTTTTCTCCCTCTATAATTTCTCCTACTGGATATTTGCCGTTGTTTCCCTCCCACTTAGAAATGCAGCTTTATATTTTGATATCTCTGATAATTTTCTTGAAAAGAAGGCAGTTTGGGGGACTTGTGCACATATCTGTGGGTAGGGTGCCAACTTTTCTCTCTTTGTTTTTTTTCCCCAATAGTTTCTGCTCTGGGCTTTAAGTATACCCATCACCTCCACCTGTGCAAATTGTACTTTACTTTAAAACAAGTTTTTTTATGAAGCATTATCGACTCCTTAGCTTCAAATCAGTTCCTCATTTACAATTTGTCCTGTTTCTTTTAAGTCTCATGCAGCTAGCCTCCTTCCTACTAACAGAATTTGTATGTCAATATCTTTCCTATACTCATTCCTTTCAGAGGATAGGCACATTCAGATCTTCTCAGGTTTTAGAGTAATTTGGTTTCCTTTTGCTTCCCCTTCATGCTTAAGGTGTATGATGTTCTTCCATTATTAACATGGTTCATAAGGTTCTCAACTTAAATGCAAATCATATTGAGAACTGGTGAGAAAGTGAGAATAATGACTTATTAAAGAAAGAAAACTTTCGTGAAAAAAAAATATTTAAATAATGTTTACTTTTATACCTAGATATTTATAGTGTGTTTTTGTCTTAAAAGTTTTGAACTGAAATTTTAAAACTTGAATTTCTTGTCCTAACATATAATGTATAAATGCATTTATACTTTAGGGAAAAATGTTAATATTTGTGTAAGGAATATATTCATTGAATCTTTTCATACTTAAGATTTTAAATAGCTGAATTTCTTTTAAAAGGCAGAATCACTGAAGTAGTTAAACTTAATTTATTTTGTAAATGTCTTTTCTGCTGTTTCAGATCAGTAGTAATTTCACTCCGTCTTCTTCCAAAACTATTTGGTACTTTTCAGCAGTTTGGGAGCAGTTATGATACACATTGGATAACAATGTAAGTAAATAAAAGAAATACAATTATTTATTTTAAATATTTTTTTTCTAGAAGTTGGTTACAAAAGATCAATATTGTATGATTCCATTTAAATTAAAGGGCCAAAATAGACAACTATATAGAGATAGAAAGTAGACTAGTGGTTGCCTAGGGCAAGGATTGGGATGGGAGGTGGAGAATGAGGAATGACTTCAGTGGGGTTTATTTTTGGGGAGATGGAAATGTTCTGCAGTTAGATAGTGGGGATAGTTGCTTAACTCTGTGAGATACTAAAAACCATGGAATTATATGCTTTAAATGTATGAATTATGTGAATTACATCTTATTAAAGCTACTAAAAAACAGTTTTTTTTTTTCAAATTATAGTCAAGGTTTTGTTTTGTTTGAGATAGGGTCTTCGCTCAGGCTGGAGTGCAGTGGCACAGTCATAGCTCACTGCAGCCTCAAATTCCTGGGTTCAGGTGATCCTCCCACTTCAACTTTCAGAGTAGCTGAGGATTGCAGGCCCTCACCACCATGCCCAGCTAATTTTTAAAAAAATTTTTGTAGCATCATGGTCTCACTATGTTTCCCAGGTTAGTCTTGAACTCTTGGCTTTAAGTGGTCCAACCTCCTTGGCCTCCCAAAGTACTAGGATTACTGGTGTCAGTCACTGCGCCCAGCCAAGGCTTTGAATAACTTACCAGCATTTACTCTGCACCAGGAAAATTTGAATTTCATGTGATTTAAATGTTTCTTACATTTCTCTGCCACTTAGCCCTATGGAGATTATCTATAAGTGATCTATAGGACAGCCTGACTTTTGTAGTTTGAGTATGGTACTATAGCAATTAATGCTCTAAATTAGGGATAAGATTTCTAGTTTATGTGGCCACAGCAAAGGGCACCTGAAGAAGATCCACACTAAAATAAACACTCTTGGCTACCTTTAATTTTTCTCATTACTAAGAATTCCTTCTAGACCTATCATCATGTTACTGGTTGAACATCTCTAATCTGAAAATCTGAAATCCTAAATGTTCCAAAATCTAAAACTTTTTGAGCATCACCATGATGCTCAGAGGAAATGCTCATTAGAGCATTTCAAATTTTAGACTTTTGGATGAGGCATGTTCAACTAGTATGTATTCTGCAAATATTTCAGATTCATTATCTAAAACACTTATGGTCTGGTCCCAAGCATTTTGGATAAGGGATACTCATCTTGTACCTATTTATATTTAGGAGTACTTATGATTAGTGAATGTAAATAGAATTCCTTAAAAGGTAGTACTTTTATGTGAAATTGATTTCATATTTTGGTAGTAAGTCTAGAGAAGGTTGGCTGCCATAAACAATTCATTAATCTAAGTAAGTGAGTTGTGTACATTATTTTAAATAAACTTTTGGAGAAATTTCAGGAACATTTGAATTTTAGGAAAAATTAGACCTGTCGAGGGATTTATTTGTAAAGTTAAATAGGATGGCTTTTTACCTGCTTCTTTCTCATATAGAAGATTAAGGGGTAAGAGCACTTTTTTGCTTTCAAAACGAGTATTATTTTTAAAATTCTTGGAAGTCTGCATAATAGTTCAAATTGAATGAAGTTAGTTTTGAGTCATATATCTTGCTCTTTATTATTACTACTTTTTTTTTTCTTAGGCAATAGGGTCTCACTCTGTTGCCCAGGTTGAAATGCAGTGACATGATCACTGTAACCTTGCAACTCCTGGGTTCAAGTAATTCTCCTGCCTCAACTTCCCATGTAGCTAGGACTACAGGCATGTACCACCATGCCCAGCTAAATGTTTTATTTTTTTGTAGAGACAGGTTCTCACTATGTTGTCTAGGCTGATTTCAAACAGCTGGCCTCAGGTAGTCCTCCCAGCTTGGCCACCTAAAGTGCTTGGGCTACTGGTGGGAGCTACCACACCTGGCCAGTAGTTCTTTTAAAGAGGGTTTAACCTGAACTTTTTTCTTTTAAAGTAGCTGAGAAAGTTTCTTTCGTTGGTTAATATTACAATATGAATCTAGACCACTCTGCATGCAAGGAAATTTCCTGAGCTGCTAAAAAAGAGGGGTAGGGGGAAGCGTTTAGCATCACTGAAGTTCAAGAGTAGTGCAAGTTGTTTTTCACTGGCTCTTTTTATTTTTTTATTTATTTATTTATTTTTTTTGAGTTGGAGTCTCACTCTGTCGCCCAGACTGGAGTGCAGTGGCCGCTCCCGGCCACCGCAGCCTCGACCTGCTGGGCTCTGGCAATCCTTCCCCCTCAGCCTTCCAAGTAGCTGGAACTACAGGCACGCGCTACCACGCCCGGCTAATTTTTTGATTTATTGTAGAGATGAGGTCTCGCTTGCCCAGGCGGGTCTCGAACCCACGGGCTCAGGCAATCCACTCACCTCAGCCTCCCAAGGCGCAGGATTACAGGCTCAGCCACCGAGCCCGGCTTACACGATCTATTTACCAAAGCTTATGCTGACTCTCATTTAGTTATTCAGATAACTGAGTGGGTTGCAGAGCTACATTTGTGATTCACCTTTCACATTCAGATACCTGCTTCCCTCCTGGAACGAATGTAAAAGAGAGTCCATAGTCCAATCTCTCCAACATCTTCTAACCCCTGAGGCACTCCCTGATGTAATTTAGGCACCTCCATGCCACATACCACTCTTTCCCCATCATTATGGGTGCACAGGTTGACCATAGCTATATACTTCCCAACAATAAAATAGCCTCTGGTCCCCTTTTTCATGACCAAATATGTCCACTGACTTTGTTCGCAAATAATTTTAAAGTAAATGAAATTAATTAATTAATTACTTTGGTAATATAATTTTCTAGAGTACGTACCTCGACTTTTTTAGTTATTTCAGATCATAAAGTTTTGTGTCGGTTATGAAGTTCTAAAATATACATCTTCAATACCTTTGCCACAGTTCTAAAATTTAAAGAGTCCTGAAAATGAATGTGTTTGTTTGTTTGTAACTTTTATAAGCAAAACGTGCTGTGAGCTAGTGGGGTGGCAAAATTTGACCTGAAATAACTTAAATAGAAAAACAAAAATAAAGAAAAACTTTACTCTTTATTTACCCTATTTTGTATGAATAATCACGTTTTGCTCAGGAAATGTGTTTGGTTACACAGTATAGCCAAAGATCCTGCTGGATGTGTTATATAATAGATAGTATATGTTATATTTATAAAATCTTAAAATGTCTGAAACACATACCCAAAAGGTTTTTGAATATGGGATTGTGAACTGCATTACTACAATGATAAGCTTTATAATTTTTTAAAAAATGTATTGCTGGGTTAAAAAATTAAATACAAAGGAGAGAAATCACATTTTCAGGGACTTCAGAAAGCATTTTTCCTTTTCTTTTCACACAAAGCTTTTTTCAGTGCTCTTTTGCATTATCCCTACTTTTTTCTATCTGTTCACATCTCTTGCTGACCAAAGTGGGTTGTGCCTAAGTATCATAGTTCATATAGCATACCTTAGGAAATAATACCACTGCTGTCTCCAGTTTACTCAAACCCTGTTTGTCTTCTAAGGTTTGACTCATCTTCCATGCAACCATCCCTGAAGGCACTAGCTCAGTTACATTTCTCTCCTTTGACTTCCTTTGGGATTTTTCTCATGCATACCGGACTTGACAAACACCTTCTTCTACGTTATTTCAGTGATATGTCTCTGTGATGCCTACCATATTGAAAAAGTGCTTTTTGGTGGCTAGACTTTATTAGAAAGCTGTCTATAATTATGTTATTGGAGAAAATTCTGAACTCTAAAAATTTGTGACATCTTTCTAATGTAAATCTCTCTAATATGGGGATCCAGACATACTTTTCAAGTGGTCTATTATTTAATATTTGGATTAATGAATTCCTTTAGACAGTAAACTTTCAAACATGTTTTGAATGGTAAGAGTACTTCACAATAAAGACAACTAGACCTATCTAAAGAATCCATGTATTCCAAATATAACCTTGATTGAAAACCAAACCTTTTAGGTCGAAGTATGTTTTTTCTATATGATTCTTTATAAATTTAAAACATCTATCTTTGTAAATAAGGACAGGACTAGAATATTAATGCTGTGCTTAAATTTGGCAACGTTGGTGTTTAAAATAGAATGATAATGCTTAAGATTCATTTGTGCTTGGATTTTGATTTGATACTGTTGGACTGCTTGATTGAATAGATATTCATCCATATAAACCATAAGCAACTAAATAACTTTCTTTATTTCAAGTATTTTTGCTTTAGCTATTTTAGGAAATTCTAAAACAATAGGAGCAATCATTTTTTCTTTGGAGCCTTGATTTTAGAATTGTCCACTTTATTGTAGTTTTTTTTTTCTAACTGATTCCACATGTGGAACTTGGAAACAAAATAAAATAAAAATAAAATACACACATACACAAAACCTACAATAAGGGTTATATTTGCAACACCAAACTGAGGCAGACTATGACTTGGAATTAGCAAGAATTATAGTTAATAATGTTAGAATTTATCCTCGACTCTATCATGGTAGGTTGTCCCTAGAAACTGCCCCATAATATATTAATGTATAATTAACGCATAATATATGTGTTAATGCAATGCCATTGGTAATCTTATAGAGTTCCTATAATAGTGAAAATGAATGTCTCTCATTAAACTCTATGTTCTGATATAAATGTCTAGACTTTGGAACTACACGCTGCTTAAAATAAAATTTTGTGCTAATCACTTATTGTTTTGATGAGGAAATTTAGTGTCAGAAAAGGAACTGTCTACAATGGTGACTGATATAAAATGAAATAACTTTCTTTAGATAGCTATTCTGAGATTTTTGGAAAACTTTATTAGCATTTTGATTACTTTGAGATTTGTTAGTCTGCATTGGCAATATATTTATTAATTTGTTAGTGTGTTTATTAATCTGCATTATCTGTAGATAATATATATATTTTTTGCAAGATGTGTGATAAAATATATTTTTTCCCCATATAATTTTCTAAAATCTTTTAGCATAAAAACTGAGCTATATATGAACTATCTAATGCATTCTTTACTATTTTAATCAAGAATGCAGTTTGAAAAAATATTATATTGTTCCTCAATTTATTGGACCTATAATTTTATTGTGTAAGAATTGTAAAAGCATTCCAAGAGTTCTATGAAATATAATTCCTTGATAAAAGCATTCTTATAGCCTAATAGGTTTCATTACCACACAGTGATTTAATTTTTTTTTCCCCAAAATCTGATCTGGTCCTTTATGCAACTATTTCCGACTAAAAAGTGAATCGGTTGCAATTATTGTTGGGGGAAATAGTTTGTGAGAGTTCAAAAACTAACAGTGTTGTGTTTAAGAGAGACATGTAGATTTAGTTTTACTTAATGCTACTATTTTAGACATACACACTCTTCATGTTTCTCCCTGATACCATGCTAAAGCAACAGTAAAGGAATAAAGCAATAGCAATAAAAAGGCACGTATCAATAAAATAGAGTCTATGGGAGAACAGATGACAGACAGAAAAACAATTTTGAAGCAAAAGTATCAGATCAAGGAATGGTCGCTGCTTAGCAAACCAAGAAAGCTCACATCTTTCAGTCTTGGGGACAGAACTAGGTGATTCATGCTGTGGAACCCTTGAAAAGTTCAGTAACCGGAATCATTATTTATCTCTCAGAATGGGGATGTAATTAAGCTTGAAAACAGAAGCACTGGTCAAAAGCCTACATAAGAAGAGTTACACTAGATCTCCTTCTACCTTTCTGATAGCTCAGTGCCTGACTTCATCCCTCTACCCCTGCTAACTTTCTTGTCATTCCCGCAAAACAATGGAAATATATATTTTTTTCTGAGAAGTTGAATCAGATAAAACTCTGAACTAAGAAATCTGGAGTCATTTAAAAGAAGAGGCAGTATACTGTAGTTAAGTCCATGTTATTAAATTAAATTTATGTCCTAATCTCAATCCCTTCTCACATTTGGACCTGAGAATGCTGGTTATCAGGCTTTATGCCAGCTAAGCTGGAGATTGGAGGATTCTGCTCTAAGAAAACTGACAAACCCTAGAAAAAAAAGTTTACAAATCCCCAAAACTGAAGGCCTTTCTGAAGTATCCCAGCCAATTCATTCACTATGAAGCTTACTATTGATCCATATGGCTACCAACAAGCTGCTTTGTAACTGATTCTTAGGTGTACCAGCTACCCAGACATTTAAGACAATCTTCTAACATAAAATAGAGAGTCTAACACAAAGAATGGGAGAAAGAATTCAAGAAACAAGGAAAATGCTGTAGACTAAGACAGAAAGCAAAACAGAATTATCAATATTTAAGATTAGTATTCTCAGGAAAAAAGGGTGCATTCAGGTACTAAGAACAGGAGAATATAAACAAGGGAATTTCAGAAAACATCAAAGAGTTGTCAAAATATTTAAAATTATAACCTAAAAATCCATGGAAGCCCTGAAAAATAAACTTAAAATATTAGAGAGTAAAACAGAATTTAACAGTCAAATGGATACTACATAAAACAGGATGAGAAAATTAGAGAATTAATCAAGCTGATCCAACCTTTGAATAATAAGAATTCCAGACAGAAAAAATCAAAGTGAAGAAATTCTTTCTTTTTTTTTTTGAGTTGGAGTCTGACTCCATCACCCAGACTGGAGTGCAGTGGCTGCTCCTGGCCACCGCAGCCTCGACCTGCCGGGCTCCCGCGATCCTTCTGCCTCAGCCTTCCAAGAAGCTGGAACTACAGGTGCGTGCTACCACGCACAGCTAATTTTTGATTTATTGTAGAGATGAGGTCTCACCAAGTTGCCCAGGCGGGTCTCGAACCTGCGGGCTCAGGCAATCCACTCACCTCGGCCTCCCAAAGTGCAGGATTACAGGCTGAGCCACCGAGCCCGGCTATTTCTTGTTTAAATTAAGAATTTCTCATCATTGTTGGTTTTAATTAGAATGGTACCAGTGGGTGTCTAGCATAATGGAATAAATATAATCTACGCCAAAGTTCATAGCAACATGCAATATTTAAACATTAGGAAAAAAATAATGATTTTTAAAGTTTCCAGAGAGTTTTTATTTTTTCTGAAATGGTCACATATAAAAAATTAGAAAATAAAATGGCACAATTCTTCTTAGTAGAAATCTGGAAGCTAGAAGACAATTGAGTAAATGTTTGAAATTCTGAAGGAAAATTGTTTTAACTAGAATTTTCTACACTGGCAGAAAATTTTTTTAAATCAAAAAGACATTTTTAGACCTATAAAATTTCATTTTAAAAAATCTTATGTACTCTTTTTGAGAACATCACTTTTATAATGAAATCATGTCCTTTGCAATAATGTAGATGCAGCTGGAGGCCATTATTCCAAGCAAAGTAATACAAACACAGAAAAACAAATACTACATGTACTCACTAATAAATGAGAGCTAATCCCTGGTTTTATGTGGACATAAAGATGGGAACAACAGATAGTGGAGACTCCTAAAGTGAGGAGGGAAGCAAGGGTTGAAAAAAACCTATTGGGGGTTATGCTTATTTGGATATGTCCAATAGAAGCCCAAACCTCACCATCATGCAATATACCTATGTAACAAAACATGCATATATTCCCTGAATCTAAAATTTAAAAAAAAGACTTATTCCTCCCAGACTAGGAAGCGAACAAAAAAAGAAAGAAAGAAAGAAATACAATCCAAATAATATTAGATTATGTATAGAAAAGTATTGAAAAGAATCTCAGGATGATAATGATGCAGGGCTCCCATGATAAAAGAGATTCATTGGGTTTCAAAAGTAACCAGGGCAGAATGAATCTGGAAGAATGAGGTGCCATGAAAAATGTCTTTTAGAAAGAGATGCAAGTGGCAGGTTACCTGATGTTTTAGGGGAGGATTTTATACTTCTCGAAAACTCCATAATATGCTCCATAAGTGCAAACAAAATCAAGTCTACAAAATGTGGGTATTACTAATGGATGTTGTATAAAATTAACGTAATCAAAACATACTACAAGGTTCAACTGTAAAGAATACTTGCATTGATGGGAGGAAGAGAAGATGGCAGCGTAGCCAGTCGGACTGCACAAGCGCCTGTGTGAGTGAATGTATTGACAAACTTGCATGTCTGTCTGTCTGTCTGTAAGTGGGTGTGTGAGAGGCTGACTGAGTGGGGACTCGGGAGCTAGTGGCCAGGGCTCTCCTGTTGAGGATGCTCATGCCACAGCTGCCCTGCTTGGACACTAGTGCTTCCCGGAATGCAGAAACTGAGTGCCATTTTCTAAAATCAGTGAAGCTTTTCCCAGGAATGAGCCACTGGAGTGACTGCCCACTTTCACCACCACAGTGCCAGGCAATACACTGGTAGTGAGGGTCATGGAGGGAGCACAGTGATGGAGCCAGAGGCAGAGTCCTGAAGAAGTAGCGGGGAGAGGTCATCCCAATCCTGGACTCATTACCACTGCCAACAGCACCAGGCTAGGCTACAAGGCCCTGCCATCAGGACCTGAGTTCCAGAGACTGTCATACTTTCTGGGGAGAGAGCTATCTTTCCCAAACCCCATTTGTGGCAGGAACAGCAGCCTGTAGAGAAACTGAGCAGCCACTCTAGAGCCTGGGCAGAGAAGTGCTCCATGGCTGATTCTGCATAGCAGTAGACCTGAATCTTAAGACTGTGGGGTGATCTCTGCATTGCTTTGGGGCTGCTCTTTGCAACCTCAGAAAATATTACCCCCAGTGCACAAACCCTGGTGGGTAACAGTGACTGTGGATGATCCATCCCTCCCCCTGCTTTGAGCTAGCTGCTGGGTGATTGACACATATGGCAGATCTGACCAAGAAGGAGGCTGGTAGGTGCCTAACTGACTCCTGCAACCCCACCTTTAGCAATGAGCCAAAGAAATTAGAAGGGCAGGGCAGAGGTCAGAGGTCCCATCCCCCTGCTGGAGCTGTGACCATGCTGGGAGAGGAAGGAAAGGGGAGAGACCCAGGAGACGCTGAGCCAAGTTAGCCCGGCCTCTCTGTGGGTTTTTATTTATTTATTTATTTTTATTTTTTATTTTTTTGAGTTGGAGTCTCACTCTGTCGCCCAGACTGGAGTGCAGTGGCCGCTCCCGGCCACCGCAGCCTCGACCTGCTGGGCTCCGGCGATCCTTCCGCCTCAGCCTTCCGAGTAGCTGGAACTACCGGCGCGCGCTACCACGCCCGGCTGATTTTTTTTTTTGATTTGTTGTACAGATGAGGTCTCGCTTGCCCAGGCGGGTCTCGAACCTGTGGGCTCAGGCAATCCACTCACCTCAGCCTCCCAAAGGCACTGGATTACAGGCTGAGCCACCGAGCCCGGCTTTTTTTTTTTTTTTTTTTTTACATCTTTCTTCTTTGTTCCTTTTTCTCTCCTTCTTCCCTCTCTTTTCTCTCTTATACTCTCTCTTGGACTTGGGGGCTACACAAGTATACCAATTGTAAGATCATTTTGTGTGGAGACAGAGAGCAAGTACCAGCTGGCCCGTTCAAGCATTGTGACCCATCAGTAGGTTCTGAATCCTTGTGTCCCCTCCTCCAACCCTTAGTAAGTGCTCAAAATTGTAAAGAGATAACACAACACCCCACCCCCAGCCTTATTTCATAATTGAACAAACCTGGAACTCTGACTCAGGAATGGACAGAAGGTAGAGAAAATATCAGAAATTGATTGCTTCTCCATTTTCCACTGAGCAATGGAATTAAAGAGAAAGATAAAAGAACTGCTAAAAATGAAGAAAAATCAATGAAAAATCACTGGTAACCTTCAGAGCGCTAACAAAGAGTCAGTGCCTAAAAGACCAGCTACTGGAGCACAAATAATGGCTATCACCATGAATGATGGTAACCAGAATATACTTACAGAGACAAGAGAATTGGGTAGGATGAATCAAAATCAAGAAATGCAAGGAATAAAACTAAATGAAATTGCAACAGAGTTGTACAGACTCAAGAAAGCATATTTAGAAAGAAAAGAAATAACTCCATCTAAGAAATAAATAACAAACTGACAAGCATGGGAAGCAGAATTGACCAAGCAGAAGAAAGAATCTCAGAGTTGGATGTTTAAAATATAAAACCATTCCAACTATTAAAAATATAGAGGAAAACTTTAGAAGAAAAGCTTTCTTGATTTTATTAAGAAACCAAACCTACATCTGATCGAAATACCTGAATTAGAAAGAGAAATGGAAAACACCTTGGAGCAAACATTCCATGAGGTCATTCAAGAAAAACTTTCCTCATCTGGTCAGAGAGAAGACTATACAAACACAAGAGATTCAGATAATCCCTGCAAGACATCTTATGAGAAGACCAACCCCTAGACACATAGCAATTCACCAAAGAAAGTAGGTATACAAGAAAAAATCCTAAAGGCAGCAAGGGACAAAGGTCAGACTATCTACCAGGGGAAACCAATCAAAATTGCTGCAGACTTATCTATAGAACCACTGAAGTCCAGAAGGGATTAGACCTCAATCTTTAATGTTCTCAAAGATAAACAATTTCAGCCAAGAATTGACTACCCAGCCAAGCTAAACTTCACCAGTGGTGGAGAATTAAAATCCTTCCCAGACATCCAATCCCTAAGATAATATGCTACTTCCAGACCAGCTCTATGGGAGATGCTTAAAAAGGTGATAGGCACAGAATTAAAAAGAAACAAAAAAACCATATACTTCACAAGATCACAAACAAACAGCACAGAATCAGCAAAACACACAGCACACCTGCAAAAATCAAAACACATATATTAACACAAATGCTAAAAACAAAACAAAACAGCCTAAAAGAGCCTTAAGATAAGAACATGAATAGACTAAACGTACCACTGAAAAGACATAGAATAGCAATCTGGAAAAAAAAAAAAAGACCCAATAAAGGTAAAGGTATTTTCTGTGGTTGTTGGGTGGAATGTTCTGTAGGTATCTATTAAGACCATTTGGTCAAGCATCATGTTGTGGTACCAGATCTCTTTGTTGATCTATCTGGGGTTGTTGGTAGGGTATTTAAGTCCCCAGCTATGTTAGTGTAAGGGTCAATATATTATTTTAGTTTACTTAGTAGTTGCTTGCATACATATATGTTTAGGACGAATATTTCTTGTTGATGAATTGAACCTTTTATCATTATGTAGTGTTCTTCAATTTCTTTTAAAATTTTTGATAGCTAAAAGGTTGTTTTGTCTGTTATTAAGATCATAACTCCTGCCTTCTTTTGTGATTTTTCCACCTGAAAATTTGTTTTCCATCCCCTAATTTTGAGTCTATAAGCATCCTTTGTAGTGAGATGTGTTTCCTGGAGGCAGCAAATTATTTGGTTGCTTTTTTAAAAAATTCAGTTTGCCATTCTGTTTCTTTTCAATGGTGCATATAGTCCATTCACGTTCAGACTCATTATTGATATGTGAGAGTTTGTTCTTATCATACAACCCTTACAGACTTTTTTTTTTTTTTTTGGTTTTGTATTCATGTATGTGTGTGTCTTGATTTTTGGAGGTGGGCTATATGTTCTGCTACTTCTGTGTTTGTTTGTGATCTTGTGAAGTATATGGTCTTTCTTTTGTTTCTTTTTTCTTCTATGCACAGCATCTCCTGTAGAGCTGGTATAGAAGCAGCATATTATCTTAGGGATTGGCTGTCTGGGAAGGATTTTAATTCTCCATCGCTGATGAAGCTTAGCTTGGCTGGGTAGTCAATTCTTGGCTGAAATTGTTTATCTTATGGAACATTACAGATTGAGGTCCAATCCCTTCTGGCCCTCAGTGCTTTGCAGATAAGTCTGCAGCAATTTTGATTGGTTTCCCCTGGTAGATAGTCTGACCTTTGTCCCCTGCTGCCTTAAGGATTTTTTCTTTTATACCTACTTTGTGTACATTCTACTCATTCTTTGTGTACATTCTACTCATCACCACGTGGAACATACTCCAAGATTGACCACCTGCTCGACCATAAGTTAAGCATAAACAAATTACATAAGATGGAAATACAGTCATGCACTTTCTCAGACCACAGTGGAATAAAAATAAATGTCACCACCAACAAATTTCCCCCTAACTGACAAAGACATGGACACTAAACAGCATGGTGCTGAACACCTCCTGGGTCAACACAGAAATTATAAGATTCCTAGAAACAAATGAAAACAAAGAAACATCTTACCAAAACCTCTGGCATGCCATGAAATCAGTATTAAAAGGGGGAATTTATGTCTCTATGAACACGTATCAAGAAAATAGAAAGATCAAAATTCAACAGCCTAAATGTAAGACCACCAAAACCCTAACTTCAGCAGAAGAATCCAGTTCACCAAAGTAAAAGGCCAAATATGGAACATGGAAGACACAAATATCACAGAGAAAAAAATCAATGAAACAAAAAGCTGGTTCTTTGAAAAGATATTGATGGACCCCTGCTGAAGATTGAAACAGAACTCCTACCTATCACCATGCACAAAAATCAACTCCAAATGGATCAGACCTGAACATAAAACCTCAAATTATTAGAACCTTAGAAAACACAGGAGTTATTTTTATGGAAATTGGAATAGGTTACCAATTCCCGATCAGAACCCCAAAAACCCATGCCATAAGAGATAAGATAGACAAGTGGGACCTCATCAAACTGAAAAGCTTCAGCAAATAAAAGAAACAATCAAGACATCAAGAGAGTGGGGAGACCACCCACATAATGGGAGAAAATATTTGTCGACTGTATATCTGACAAAGGGCTAACATCCAGGATCTACAGGGAACTCAAATGAGACAAAAGGAAACACAAACAAACAAACAGACAGTCCCATTAAAAAATGGGCAAAATATATGAATAGACGCTTCTCAAAAGAAGACATACAAGAAGCCAAAAGATATATGAAAAAATCTCACCCTCATTAATCATCGAAGAAATGCAAATTAAAACCAAACTGAGATACCACCTAACTCCAGTGAGGATGACCATCATCAATAACTCAAAAAACAACAGAAGCTGGAGAGAGTGTGGGGAAAAAGGAATGCCTAAACACTGTTGGTGGGAGTGTAAGCTAGTACAACCTCTGTGGAAAACAGTGTGGTGACTACTAAAAAATCGAAAACTCGACCTTCCACATGACCTGGCAATCCCCCTTCTAGGAATATACTCGGAGGAACTCAAATCATTCCATACAAAGGCTATCTTACACACACCTGTGTATTGCAGCAGTATTCACAATAGCAAAAACATGGATCCAACTATGCTGCCCACTGAAAGTGGACTGGATTAAAAAAAAATGTGGTACATATACATGATGGAATATTATACAGCCATAAAGAAGGACAAACATATGGACTTTGCAGCAACTTGGATGGATTTAGAGTTTATAATCAGTGATTTATCACAGAAACAAATAATTGAGTACCACATGTTCTCATTCATAAGTGGACCCTGAACATTAATAATAATACTGTAAGAAAGGGATTCACAGTAGCGGGAAACTGCTAAGGGGAGGGAGGGGTGGTTGCACGACAACGATAAGGGTACCTGATCTCAAACAAGGCGATGTGGGGACCAAAGTGAGGCCCACACTTTGCCTGAATTTTGACCACTTCTGCACCTCATCCTGAATTGTACCCCACATCTTTAAAACAAAATAAAATCATCTTTACAAAAAAGAATCCATCATTACAATAAAAACAATTGATTTAACCACAAACATAATGTAAATTCATGGAGGAGAGGAGAGAGTTAGTATAAGAGAGTTAAAAACTTCTTTTCAACAGGAAGAAATGAGTAAGACAACGTGAACATGAAAAAAAAATCTATAGCCAGAAGTTAAACACACATGAAGAAAAAAATCTTATTATAAATAGCTAAGAGAGGCATTAGAAAAGGTTGCCTCTGGGTACTGGAAATATCTAAGATTGTTTGATGTATAATTATTTGACTTTTAAAACTGTGAGCATGCATAGTTTGATTTTTTAAATTAATAAAATATAGATTTGAAGATTGTACCTTCGAGGATCTTGTTGTTAAGCTGCCTGAAGTCAAAACTTATTTCATTCCAAATTTTAGCTAAAGATCATTATCAATTCTAAAACTTAAAGCTAGATTTATACTCATACTTTCAATTATTCATAAGAATTGACATTAGTTGATATTCGACACCAAATAAAGTTGACTAAAAATGTGTCATCTCATAAGGAAAGGATGGGTAATGGCATGGGGAATGCTGACGTCACATTCTGATAACTCAATTTTCCCCTAAACTTTTTATAAGAAAATACTTTCAGGTTATTTTGCACTACCATTCATTTAAATGTTGTTAAGATTAAAGTATTGTAAAAATGACATTTACTCTTATCTTCATTCATTTAGCAAGTATTTGGGTGACTATTCAAAATATAACTCCATTGAGTTTTGTCGGGCATAAAAAGGAATTTATTAAATCATTTGTACTTTCAAAGTGAGAAAGTGAAAATTTAAATTTATTTAAATGAAATACAAATGGTAAGCAATAAAGTTAATTACATAAATTATGCCACACAACAGTGACTGATGTGGTAATGGCAGAGAAAATATATTGCTGTATGTAAAAGGTTACTGTGGTTTCTTACCATGAAAGAAGTAGAATTTACAAAGCAGTGTGAAGGATGACTTTTGAAAGACAATTCTCTAAGGCATTTTTACATGTCTTTTGACAGCTTCTGTCCTGAACTCTCTTTTTAAAAGATGTTTGTGTCTGCCTTCAGGAAAGGGGGCAGATTTGTTTCCTGAGCAGGGTAGTAAATATGTCTACCTCAGGAGCAAAGATTGAGCAGGTTTTCTTTTTTTTACTTGTTAGAAAATGTAGTTTATTTAGAAAGTAAATTAGAGAGAGAGCAAGGGGGGTGGGAAGAGAGAGAGAGAAGAGATTTCCTTCCCCATGGTAGGGAAGGAGGCCAAAGTCAGGAAACATGGCGGTGACCATAGCTCAGAGAACACATGGCCACACCAGAGTCTAGTAAAGCAATGGAGGCTAGCTGCTCAGGTTTGAATGCCTTTAAACATTCCCCTTGATGGGGGGAAGGTCATTATAATGACTGGGTGGAGGTCTGCTCCATATCATAATGAAGAGGCAGGTAAGCACAGGTAGTGACATCAGGTGATGGACAGTAGGCAGATGTGTAGGTTAGTCACATGGTTGCTGCCATGGTGGTGAGGTCTGTCTTTCATGAAGGTCATGAAGGGCTGATTAGGTTAAACTGGGTCCTATAGGTGGAGGCAAATACCTGAAATAGAAAAGCTAATTAGTAAAAAGCTGGGGAGGGTGTTGGAAAAAGAGTTGCTTTGGGCAGTTTTCTAACAGGATCTTTATAAGATGAGGGCTTCCTGAACTCAGAATTCCGTAGCTGTCTTGCAAACAACTGTGTGCATGGCATTAACTTGGAAAATAGCAGGGAAAAAGGACCCCATTAAAACATGAAGTTGCACTTTAATCTGAGACTTCTATAATCAAGTATTTTATCTGTGACCCAGGAGTTGTGTTTTCTGCCAGCATCGATGAAATACACAGGCTAACATCTTAGCCAGGAGGTAGGGAAAATATCAGACCACTCACAGTTCTCGAGAAAATAGGGTTGAAATAAGTAGAGAAGAAGGACAAAGGTATCTCTGAATGGGTGAGAAGTTTGATTAAAGGCACAAAAGAAGGGAGAATAAACCAACAGTATTTGGAGTGTAGTCCTTTAGATGATGGGTTTGGAGGAGGAGTGAAAACTTAGTTCGAAAGATGGGCTGTTAAATTGTGTTGAACTTTCACTGCTAGTGTTTATATACCATATGAATGATGATCTACCATTAATATAAGATGTAAACTAAAGAATGGTAATTTTATAACTGCAGAATTACTGGTGAGAGTCAGCATTCTCCTAATACTGATATTACTTCATTCACCCTTTCTTAGAAGTCATGGCCACTCATTGTGAACCTCATGATCCATCTTTGGAGGAAGAGATAGAATATTCTGGAAAGAAAAAGCGTAGGTTCACAAAATTTTGAAGTTCGCATTCCCAATATTATTTGTTACCTTAAGATTTTTGAGTACCCGGAGGAACTCAAATCTTTCTATGAAATAGACACCTTCATATGCATGTTTATTGCTGCACTATTCACAACAGCAAAAACACAGATCCAACCGTGCTGCCCACCAAAACTGGACTGGATTTTAAAATGTGGTACGTATACACAATGTAATATTACACAGCCATAAAAAAGGACAAACATATGGGCTTCTCAGCAACTTGGATAAATTTAGAGTTTACCATACTCAGTGGTCTATCACAGAAACGAACGACAGAGTAACACATGTTTTCACTCATAAGCAGACCCTGAACATTTACCATAATACTATAAGAAAAGGATTGGCAGTAGCGGGATACTGCCAAGGTGGGGGGTGGGGGGCACATAACATCAAAAAGGGTAACTGATCTCAAACCAGGCAAAGTGGGGACCAAAGGAAGGCCTAAACTTTACCTGTGTGATGTCTACTTTTATACCTAATCCTGAATTGTACCCCACATCTTTAAAATAAAAAAAAAATTCTTGAGAACATTTAAACATTTTTCCAAGAACGTATTCATCTAATTCTTTCACTTATTCTCAGCCATGACTATGTTTCTCACAGGGTAATAGAGGTCATATAACTTTAAAGGTTAGGATTTGATTAAAACTTATTTTTAATTCAAAAAGAAATTAGATTCAGAGGCATTAGCTTAATAAGTTTTATGTGTGCAGACACTACTCACACCTGAGACAAATCTTTTTCAATATCCATTAAACATTTTGTAAGCATTCTTATTTCTGAAACATATCCCCCACTTTAATTTCACTTAGGTAGATTGCTGCATTTCATTATGTTCAGAACAAACAGTGATATTTTTATCTTTTTCTGTTAGATAAATCCATTACACTTTCACCTGAAAAATTAGTGGGAGTTCAGGATGACATATTATCAGTTTATTCCACAAATGCAATTTACCTATATTAGAAGGAAGAATTATCAATTGCACAGTTACACATATCTGACCACAATTTTTTTTTTTTGCTTTTATTGGAAACATCAACATGATTTCTGGACAGAAAAGTATAGAAAAAGGGATTGTAAAACTAATGGAAATTCTCGAAATGTGGCAAACACTGTAAGGAAAATTAATGCCTTAAGTAAATTTCATTAAACATCATTTTCTTACCCACCACTCATTCTCCCAAAACATCAGGCTTAGATTTAGAAGGTCTTAATCATGTTTGATGTGGCAATTATAACGCTTATTAAAATGGGTTGCTATCACGGTAATTACCCTATTAATAAAATTTAGGACAGGATTTTTCAGTTTTTTGAATGTCACAGATAAAGAGTGCTTATCATCAGTTTTATTTACCAGTAGGACACACAGTCATTTCCAAATACTATTAGAGTTCCTAATAAAAGATCCTAGTTCAATGACCCTATTTCATACCTGTTCACGATTTCTTATTCGGAAGACATTAGAGAAAAATTACTTTTAGATCAGTTTCTTTAGAAACTGATTATTATCCATTGACTAGATGTCAAATATACCCTCTTAAAATGTATTCACAGAGCACCTACTGGAATCCTTGCTGCATTTCACAGGTACACAATCCGAATGGCAGCCAGTACCTTTCCCTCAGTTGCTCTGCCCCTGTTTCTATTTCCTTTAGGTGGCTGTGCTCACTCTACCTGAGTCTGAAAATCTTAGTCTGAAATCATTCTACGAGCCTTTGGTACTGGAGGCCCTGGAAGACCATTTCCAATGAGAGTCTGTTAATTTGCAATGTTAACGGATGACGTGCTATATGTGAAACATTCTGCGAGGAGCTGTGGTGAGAGAGAAAGCAAAAATACAAGGTCTTTGCCCTGAAGAAGTTTATAATCAGTTGGAGATTTAAAAAATGGACTTTAGAAAAAAAGAACTTGGTTAAAAATAAGATGAGTGAGTCTAAAAAATTAGTTTGCATATTAAAAGTACTAAGGGAATAGTGATACTAAAGATGACATTAATTAGAAATTCCTCTCGCTACATATTAAATAATTTTTTAATGGATGTAATTATTACACCCATGTGCATTTAATTTCTAGATTGTTCTTTGGGTAAAAACTATTCATTCTGGAACAAACAGAAAGATTGCAAAGTTTTTCATAAAGATTGAAGGCTATCGTAATTCATATTTTTGTTCTTACTGTTACCAACTGAGAAAAAAATAGTGCTTCCATCTAAATCCAGCAAGGGTTCTCTCTCGTGTAAAAATCATTTACAGACTGTATCTGTTATTTAAAAGAGGTAAATACGTTGTTTAAACTGAACAAAGGGCCTTTAAAAACATTGACCATGGACTGTGTAGGATTCCATAGCCAAATTTTAAAAGGCAGGTAGATGCTTCTGCTGAATTAGTAGGAGACTGACATTCAGTGTTCTGATTTCCAGTAAGTTCATGAACCATCCGAATCTATAGTTCTCCCTGAGGCAAGGTCTTTTGCTGTCAACTTTGGATTGCATACACATTTCATTAGGATAAAAGAAAAAAATAGGCAAAGGAATATAATTTGTACAAATAAAGTGAGCAAATAAAATGGTTTGAATCCAAAAACTATGTGAGGATGCTTAATGTGATGTTTTTTAAATGTGTTTTTAAACCTGGTGATTCTGAGTCACACAGAGGATGAAGTAAAAGTTTGAATAGTGAATTATTGCTTACTTACATATTAGCACTTGAGGCCATTACGTAGCTCACATTTTCTCTCATTTTTTTTAGAATGCATTTTACTATCTAATTTAAATTTATAACCATCACAAGAAAACCTGGCAACTTTTCTTTCTGCAGTTTGGCCTACACCATAAGTCAGATCAAACCATTTGAAATAGCAATTGTTGACAAGCTTTACGGGAACAGTTGAAACGAGTCTCAAAGAGAAAAAAAAAGCCATTAGATTTACACAAGATAATAAGCTCTTTAAAATTAAAATGATTTCTGCCTCCAACTTTAAGGCAAGAGTTTATTTCTTTTTCCCTTTGACAATTGAAGGAAATGATTCTTGCCAAGGATATCAGAGAAGACATCTGACCTTGCCTCGATACTTTATATTTTCAAAATCTTACTCTGTTCTCTCTTGATAGAGGGGAAGATTTAATATGTTTTAGTTTCTGACATATACTGGTATGATTGAACATAAAATACTAAAGTAGCTGAGAAGTAGCTTGCTTTCAACCTCTTAAAGTGGAAGTGAAGTGAAAATGTCTACATCCTTCTAGAGGGCACTGAATTGTTTTGATTCATGATCACTTGAGTTTGTCACCTGGCTTAGAATATAAAAATCAATGTTTCATGAGTTAACACTGAGGCAGATATGCAATCAAGACATCCAGATGGCTGTGAAAGAAGGAAATTAAAGGTTTTGTTTAATTTCAAACATTTTTAAGTGTCCATCCCTAAGAGCTATATTCTAAATGTAGAAGTGAACATGTAAAGAAAGCCTTTTAGAAACGTTTTCAAGATTTCAGAATGAGCTAAAATAGAGAAAGGGTAACAGATTCCATTTTTTAATCCCATTTCCACGACTTATTCTAGACTCTCCTTACTTCACACCTGGCTCCTGCAAACGTCTCCCAGCAGACCCCTCCTACTGTAACAGTTCTCTCCTTAAATTTATTCTGCGTATTATTGCCAGTTCAGCCTCCTTAAATTTAATGTTTACCATAGTACTTGTCACTAAAAATTTATATTTGTTCTGTATTTTTTATTAATAAAATTCCAAGTTATTCTGTTTATGTTTTTCTTCTGTTCTGTTGAAATTTAATCCCGCATCCTCCCAAAGCAACGTCCTCCAACCTCATCTCTTTCCCCCCCACCTTCTACCATTCTTCTTGACCCCCATATTCTAGCTGGCCTGGCCCTGTCGTGCCACATGGGTAATCACACTCAGCTTCTGAGGTATACACTTTCAAAAGCAAAGTTACAATTCCCAGAAGAGGAGATGACTGAATTTCTTCTCCAGATTGTCTTCCTTTTGTGACTTATGCTGTATCCTGCTCTCCACTGTTCCATCCAGTTTCCAAATCTTTCCTAGTCTTTAAGGTTCCTTGCTGACTGTATGAGCTCTTTCTTCATCTCCTCTCCTGGGATTTATAACTTTGCCTTGAAAAAGTTATGCCTCAGAAATTGAGTGTGATTACCAGCTTCTTTATGTTACTTTTCCACAATTCATTTTGTAAAGCCTTGAGGTCATTTCAGGATTCAGAATTTTTCTGATTTTAGAGGATTGTACAGGTTTTTGTTTGTTTGTTGTTTGGTAACATCATCAGAAAGATCTGGGGTGCCACCTCATCATAAGAAACATTAAAATTATTCAGTTACATTCATACCCTGAGTCATGTCAAACATGAAGTTGGATACATGAACTTTATTAAAAGGCTACATCACTGAAGATAGCAGTGCTTGTCATTAAAAGAGCCACAGTCATGCCAAGTATACTTCCAAATGGATTATGGGAAAACTCTCCTTTCTCAGAGGTTTCAAAGTAAAGAATTCTACAGAAGGAATTGTATGTGAAACACTGTGGATGTGTATTAATAGTTATTTTGTATATTTACAGAGTTCTGCAATGATTATTTGTTCTTATAAAGTTCTTGTAAACTCCTGGAGAGCAGAGATCAACTTGTGTCATTTTTATAATAGTATATATTTCTATTTGAATGCCCAGCTCAGTAATGAACTTACAGTAGGGTATAAGAAATGTGTCAGTTAATTACTGAAGTGTATTTGGAGGTAAAATCAGACTGCTTCCTTACTTCTTCTTTTGTTATGCTTTTCTTAACATGCATATAGATTTATTCTGATCCTTCTTTAGACTTGTAGACTCTCTTTTATGGCCTCTTGATCCTTAGAAATAGCCTATATACTTTTAATTGAACTCTGTGATCACCCATTCCCGATAACAATACCAAATAACAATAATATTTATATTCTGAATGAATTTTACTGCTTATAAGTATGTTCTTATAAATTTTCTCGAAGCAGAGATTCATGATGTCATGACATGGTGAATGTGAAAGACATAATTTTGTGTGTCCATATTTATATTAGAAAAATAGAGCAAATGTCTTACGATTTTAATGACAATTTGCTGAGAGAAGGCAGTATGCTGTAGTTGGAAAACCCTGAGTTAGACAATTAACTGTGTCTTCTCTTTGTTCTGTCTCTGAACAGCAATATTTTCAATGTGAAACTAAGTTCTGGAAAACAATGCTTTTTAATAGTTGGAATGCAATTCTACTTTATATGGTATAGTATGTAGAGACCGATTAATTAAACAATTATCAAAGGACTTATGTGTGGCAGATTCCATGTGTCTCAGTACTGGGAAAAGAGTAATAAAATCATCACAGTTCATATCACCAAAGAGAGTAGAATCCAGCATAGCAGAGTTAAGGTTCTTGCTGTAGTAGTTGAAATGCTGAGCTAAGATCAGGAAATTATGGTTTTGTTTCTTTTTAGGTTGTGCCTGAGAATTGCTAAATTGTGAATTAAACAAAGATACTTGACTTTTCCAGCTATAAGTTTGTTATTTTTTTCCTTCCTAAATGAACAGACTTAAGTAAACATCCTTAATAATCTTAAAAAGGTTTAGATTCTTTAATGCTGAACTTTTTAATAGAAAGGATATTACAAATTAAGCAGAAATAATCCCATCTTACAGATGATGAGATGACTGAAAGGAAAGATAAATTATCTAAGGGAAGGGGTATTTGATAGAGTTGAGAATTTGGAGGGAGTAGAATAAAATACTCAGATAGACAACCTGAGGAAAAATCAACTTTCTTACTTTGTAATACCAAGGTAGACAAGAAGGTGATACAGACAAAAACAAAGCAATTAGGCTGGCAGTCGCTGGAATATTGAAAGGGTTCGTATTTGTTGGTTTTTTTGCTGTACTAAAATAGAAGGCAAGTTATTTGGTGACAATGTGGACAAGAGGTCTGAAGAAAATTCTACACATTTTAGCAATTTTTGTAAAACATGGTACATATCATTTACTTGGAGGAGAGAAGCTTGTAAAATAGCTCCAAGGCTTCAGTTAGTACCATGAATAGGTGCACCAGGCAAGAAAGAGAGAGAACGAATGGGAAGCTGAGATAAAGAGAAGTCATCTAGGTTTACAGTTGCAAAGATGGAATGCCCTTGGGCTAACCTAAGGTCCAGGCAATAATCTTGTGAGAATACTACTGAGGTTGAATGTAAATGACCATCCTTTCAACAGAAGTTCTTAGGGGACAAGGAGCTAGTGAGAATGGAGGTCGTATTGATGTGGATGTTGAAATCACAGTTGGGTGGCAGAAATCATGGTAGAAAGAGGGGTTATAAACCAGGTGTAAAAATGTTCCTGAAGAAGTTGATGGAGTAGCCAGACTACCAGGTGAAGCAATAAAAATAAGAAAAGAGGAGAGGCTGCATATATCAGTAGTTAAAAATCAATATTGGATATAAATTATGTCATTAAATTATTACAACATTGCCTTCAATGAACCAGATCCATTCTATAGAAAGAGAACAACTTTAGAAATATGGCAACTCATTTAATTGTTTCATTCTTTATGTTTTATCTTCAATAAATATTTCTAAATATTTTTAGTTTTGTTAATGTTTGTAGTTGATTTTTTTTTTTTTTTTTTTTACTTTAGAGAAAAATAAAAGTACCATGTATGGTGACAATTGGTGAATTTTTTTGTGTACTAAGGTACTTTTTACATTTATATTATTTCTCCTCCTTTTTTATCATTTGATCTTCCATATTACTTACAGACTATACAGAATATACATATATACACATATATAACATACAAGTAGATATATTATTTATAAATATATGTACGGCATCTATTCTCTGTTTTCTTTCTCCACTTTTCCTATTATCAGATCTAATTCTTTTTTTTCTAATCTCCTAATTTTCTCTTTTATTTACCCTCATTTCATTGTAAATGACCTAAATATGAGCTCTGGGCTTTGATATCATAAATATTTTCTGTATTTTTATACTGCTGAGATCCATATTATAGTTTTATATTTTTTAATTTAAAGATTTTTTTATTATTGGTACACTGTTAAGTCAAACTTGCAATGCAATTTAAATTTATTATGCATTACGCTGTTCTAAAACTTCTGAATATCTAATTCATCTTTATTTTCCTTGCAAATGGATCTATGTTATTATTATGCAAGTTGAAAATACAGTGGAGGAAGAAACTGGCCTTATTTACTCTCCCCTTCAATTATTTAACAAATACCTGAGTGCTTGTTATGTGTTTGGCATAATGTATCCTTATATTTCTTCAGGTATGAATGTAGCACTTAACTGGGAATCAGAAAGGTAGATTTCCTTGTTCTATGTCGTTATCTGTATAACCTCAGAGCAGCCATCACCAAAATGAGAGAGTTAGAAAACATATCTTCTCTAAGATTCAGTCTAGCACTGGCATTTTATTGCAGTCTGTCATTTCTAGTAAAAAATTTATTACACCTGTAATCCCAACACTTTGGGAAGCCAAGGTGGGAGGATCACTTCAGTCCAGGATTTCAAGATCAGGCTGAGTGACAGAGCGATTCCCAGTCTCTACAAAAACAAAACTGAAACATTAGCCAAGCATGGTGGTTTGTGCCTATTCCTCACTACTCAGGACACTGAGGCAGAAAGATGACTGGATTGCCGGAAGTCAAGGCTCAGTGAACCATGATCATGCTTCTGCACTGCAGCACTCCGGTCTGGGTGACAGAGTAAGAAGACCCTGTAATTAATTAATTAGTTAAAATAAAGCATGAAAACATTATGGTTTCAAGGCAAAAAATTAGTAAAGCAAAAAAATCAGCAGACAATGAATATTAAAAATACCAACTCATTTATTATTTTTCTTTCAAAGATGCTTACCTTAACTCTGTGATATGATTTGTCAAATTAAGAGAACAGTGCTGCTATGTAATAGTGTTCCTAGGATAAGTAAGCAAATTGTTAGAATGTTAAATTAGAAAATGAGACATTAACTAGACTTAGTTTTTTGTTTTTATTTTAAAATTTAATTGTGAAATACCCATTTCAAATTATATACATATATACACACAGAGAGAGAAATTTTTTTTTTTTCAGAAATTGGTTCCCACAATTGTGGAAGATAGCAAGTCTGAAATTTGTATAAGTCAGGCCAGTAGGCTGGAAATTTGAGTAAGAATTGATGTTTCAGGTTTGAGGCTGAATTTCACAGGGCAGCAACACAGAAACTCAAGGCAGAATTTTTATGTTGCAGTCTTGAAGATAATTCCTTTTTCTGATAAACTGTCTTTGCTCTTTTTTTTTTTTATTGAGGTGAAGCCCCACTCTGTCACCCAGGCTGGAGCACAGTCACAGCCACTGCAGCTTCAACCTGCTGGGCTCAGGTGATCCTTCCGCCTCAGCCTTCCAAGTAGCTGGAACTACAGGCACTCGCCACCATGTCCAGCTATTTTATTTATTTTTATTTTTTTATTGTAGAGATGAGGTCTTGCCAAGTTGTCCAGGCTGGTCTCGAACCCCTAGGCTCAAGCAATCCTCTCAACTCGGCCTCCCAGAGTGCTGAGATTATATGCATGAGCTACTGCTCCCGGCCTTATTTTTACTCTTAAAACCTACAACTGATTGAATAAGGTTTACTCACATTTATGAAGGATAACCTGTTTTATTCAATGTAAACTGATTAAACTATTAATTAAACCTAAAATAGCTTTCGAACACTGATATTTGACCACACAAATGGGTACCACAGCCTAGGCAAGTAGACATATAAAGGTAGTCACCTTATCTCTTTCATTCATTTTGAGATTTTATTTTTCATCCAAATATCTCATTAGTTATTTTTAAATATAAAAGATTTATTAAAATGTAAATGTATTGTTAAATATATAAAGTAAATTAAATTGTTTGAAAATTGCAACAGTAACTCGTTATCATTCTTATGACCTTTTAATCATAAATGTATTAATATGCAGCTAGTCCTCATCCTATCCTTTTATTCATCTTTTTTAATAAGATAAAAGTAGTCATCACTTGATGAGGTTGAAAAAGTAGAGACTAACCACTTGAACTATTCTGAATAAATTGCTCTTTCAACCAATTAATTTTGGACTAGGTGACATAAAAATTATTCAGTGCACATATATGAAGGTTGTCACATAGTTGTACATTTGCACATATCTATAGTTAGAGATTTAACTATATAACTATGAACTAATTTTTTTAAAGAGAAGATTTCAGTAAAGTGCACACCTGTTAATGCACAAAGTGCATTATGCAAAAGTACATAATGCAAAAGCATATTACGATACTGGTAATGACTAATGGTATCATTTTACAGGAAAATTAAGGTTGATTATGTTACCATAACTACAAAATACTAAAATAATATCTATTCTGGCCGTCATGGTCCTTTTTCAAGTGTTGTCATTTCAGATTCATCAACAAGGATATTCTGACAGACATGCCTGGATTTTTTTTGAAAGAATTATTTGTGTTGCTTTAAAGCATATCATGGACAACACATTCATATGTGTTTGTGTTTATTTTGGACTGAACTGACCCCAACTGATCCATATGATTTTGCTGTATAATATAAACCCTCCAGTCTGATAGTTATATGTTTGATTTATTTTCCCTGTGAGTCTGGCTTGGTCAATATGGAAAAATTAATTCTAACCAGCAATGGCTCTTACTAGCACTCTTCAGTTTTTTACTCTACTGTACTCATATTTTCCCTGTTTGTAGCTGCAGTAACAATTGCTAACATTTTTTCCCATCACTTCCATTCTTTGAAATTGCTTGACTGACTCCACTATGTTTCAATGTGTCCCTTTAAAAGAATTCCTTGGAATCATTAATTACTAAGTCATAATAATTGTCATGTGAAAGATTTCTTAGATGTGCAAATATTAAGAAGTACTTAAATTCAAAAGGACTCATGTTTAACTACCAAAACCAAGAGCAGAATATACGGTAATCCTTGAAGGACAGTTGTCTTAGGCAGCTATAAATAACAGAATAGCATATTACCATAGATGACTGGGTAGTTTAACCAACATTTATTAATATTTTTCACAGTTCTGGATGCAGAGAAGTCCAAGATGAAGGTGCTGGCAGATAGGAATTCAGTGAGGGTTTGCTTTCTGCTTTGCAGATGGTTACCATCCTGCTTTGTTCTAACATAATGGAGAGCAGAGGGTGAAAGCAAACTCATAAGGGTGCTTATTACATCAATGAGGCGTCTATCCTTAAGACCTAATTTTCTCCCAAAGCCCCACCTCCAAATATTATCTCAATGGGAGTTAGGATGTCAACGTATAAATTTTGAAGGAATATAAACATTCAGTCTACAGCAGTGAACATTTAAAACTATGTATTATAAAAATATTCTGTGTTTTGGTCTTCAAGCTCTGAGATTCTTTCTTCTGCTTGGCTCAACCTGCTTTCCATGCTTGTTAGTTTGTTACTTATTTCCATCAAAAATATTCATGTTGTAGATTATTTTACATGAATCCCAAATTTAGAGGATACTTTTCAATAATAACAATAATTTTTAACATTTCAAAACATGAGGCTCTTATAAACTCTACTGACTTTTTAAGGTGATGCCACTATTCATCTGTTTATATTATAATGTATTTTGTAAGACCTGATTATATTTAAAGTTAGTGGGCAATATAAAGTAGTTTCAAAAAGTTTAAGTTTAGAAAACAGCTAGTACTTAAAATTTTCACTCCAACACTTACAAGTTGTTTAATCTTAAAGTATTTAGGGCCATTGCCTTGCTAGACTCTGGTGTGGCCATGTGCTCTTTGAGTTATGGCTGTCACCATGCCTCCTGGCTTTGGCCCCTCCCCCACCTTGGGGAGGTGAATCTTCTCTCTCCCTTCTCTCTCTCTAATTTACTTTTAAATAAACTATATTTTTAACCTAAAAAGAGTATTTAAAACTTCTGAACATCACTTCTTTTTATAATGAACATAATGAGTTCTTCATCTTAGGATTCTTATTACTAAGAATTATGTATACTGTTACCACTGCAACTACTTATTACATCTCCTAGAATATATTTAATGAGCAGCACTGTTTTACACGATGTGTTTGGTGCTTTTTATACATTTCTCACCTCAAGGAAAACTTATTTCGCTTATTCTAAGATATTCTAGTTCATATTGCCCTGGATAGGAGTAATTAAAAACAGAAAACATATTTTGTTTTTATGAAGGCAAACGTCTTAGAAATTAAATAGTGTACAAAGTCATTATATAAGGGTCTCTTCATTTGAAAACTCTTCCTTATAAGCCTACTATTTAATTAGTAATATATGTCTAGTCATATACACATATGTATATAGATGCGTGGACTAAATACCAAAATAGGATATATAAGAAACTGTTATTACATTAAGGTTAGTCTTGATATTAGAATGCTCAAAAATCATAATTTACTACATTTTCTCTTTGTGCAAATTTTAACTGTATTTTAAATGTGATTTTCACATTTTGTTATATTAGGCACAGTTTTCAGAAGACTTTCTATAGCTATTTGCACATCTCAGGCACTTAAGATGTCATCCACAGATTTAAGAAAATATGTTACCTATTTATAGAGACCCTAGCTGCCTTCCTGACTTCCAACTGTCAGTTATACACTGAAGCAAACTTTGAATCTCTGTTGAAATCACATTTAAAGTTCCTATTTGAGATATACAACAAAAGTCAATGAACTGTTTGAACTTATCTCTTTTTATATGGTTTTATTTTTTCAAATCACCAGTTTATTTCTTGATTTGAATATCAAAAGAAACTTTGATATGAGGATGGCTAAATTTTGTAGTTGTAAGCCTATATTCATTCTTTATCAACTTCCTCATGGCCAAAGAAAACCAGTTTATCAAACACACCCTGTGGTGAGATGTAGTAGATGATGATCCTTAATGTCTTCACATTTTGATGAAAGATTAAAATTTTAAATTAATTTATGGACTTAAAAGTCCTCCTTGAAGTTTAAGAATATTTTCTCTATTCCCTAATGGAATGGAAATATTATTATCTTCATAATTTTGTTGAAAAGAGGATGCTTTTCATGGTAGTTCAATAACTGTAAGACTATTGCCAACATAGATTGAAATGCAAAGAACAAAATATAACCATCAAAACTTGAGAATTAAGGAAAATGCACATGGAACAATTTAAGAAAGAAAAAGGTTTACCCCACTGGTTTAGATTAGAATATGTATTATCATTATGTAAATAATGAAGTTTATGCTGAAATGTGAGAATTGGACTTTGATGCACAGGAGAGAAAATGCAAGAGCCCAAGTTTTATTTCAAACACATTCATATCACACTCATTCCAGAATATTTATAGTAAGTAAGTTATATGTTGTAAGCGAAAACACAAAAAATTAATTTGGTCCTATTTCTATGTTTAACAGCTAAATGGCTCTGGGAAAGTTATGAAGTGTCTTTAAACTCAGATTTTTTATTGTTAAAAAACTAGAATAATAGTAATAACCTTACAAAGTTGTTGTGAGGAGGGCCAGAAAGAGAGATTTATTAACCTAATTTCCTAATTGTAATTAGAAGATAAATTAAAACATTGTTGTCTGTGTGATAGGCTTTTGCCTGAATCTTCAGTTTAATAATATAGTTTTACCATGGGTTTCTGGTTTATTATGAGCTGATTGCTTTACTTCGTCAAACCCAAGTGCTTATCTTGAAACTGTGCTTCCTAGAGAGGGCCCAAGGGTTCAGTTAACCTAGTTGAATGAGAACTCTTTAGTCCCTCTTATACAAAGGAATAATCCCAAAAGGAGTATTTTTAAAAGGTCCAACAAGTCTCAAGCCCGGATACTGCAAAAAAGAAAAAAATATATATCAAGTTGGGCAAATTAACTGAAATTCCTCATCAAAAACCTGCTGATGTTTAAATACGTGTATATACACATATAAAATGAAGCTACTTTGAAAACACTTTTTGAAAAAAAAAATAACCTTTATTATTGGTGATGCAGTTGAAGGAAAATGGAAAATTAATGACCCACATTATTCTAAATGACTCGTACTTGAACCTTCAGAATCTATTATTATTTAATTAAATCATTCTTATATCTCAAAATATTTAAAAGCATTGTTGCTGTGTCTAGAAATTACCTTTCAGTTAAATTTCAACTCTATCATCAAAATATAGTTTTTTAAATATAAGATACAGTGTAGTAAATTGGAAACAGAAATATGAGAAATATATGGAAAATTTATTGTACATCCTTTAGAGATACAGAATGCTGGGCAAGTGATTTTTGATTTTTGAACTTGTCTGGAAGAGACTTCAAACAATGTATTCTGCCTTTTATCTCAGTGTTTAAAGAGGTGAGTCTAATTATGATGGCTATTTGATAAATATACCCTAAGACTGAATTAATTGAAAACCGACATTAAGAAAACTGTATTCTTACTATCATCTTCTATTGTTATAGTACGTTTAAAGTAATTTAATAATAAATGACAAGTGGCAAATGTCATTTTCAATGTTATCTGAAGGAGCCACCAAAAAGCACCCAAAGAAAAGAGTACAATGTTATAATTCGCTGAGTTCTAGATATGCCATGAATTCAGATGAGGGCACATTAAATCATTCTATCATTCAACTCCTCAGACACTTATTAGTAGCTTTCTGACTGCTACTATGGGAAAGCCAGGGTGCTAAGCCCTTTATATACATTTTTTCATTTCATATATTCTCCTGTGAGAGGTCCCATGGTTACCACCACTTCCTTATTTTAACCTATACATTGAAAGATCAAAGATAAACAGGATAACATATTCTACATCCTCAAAAAGCTTGTAGGTCACTGCAAAAAAGTTCAGAATAATTAAGAGGTATTATGTAATCACATGGTGTATTATGTAATCTCCGGCTCTAGGATGGATCGGTCTGATTCTTAATTCCACTGTAGCTAGCTGTGGGACGCTAGGTAAGATAGTTGTTAGTGATATGGTACCTACCATAAAGCTTGATTACAAGTATTAAAGAGTTAATGTAACATGATAAGATGTTACATTAAGTGCCCGGTAATGTTAGTTGTTTCTGCTGTTGCTATTCTGATGGTTCCTACCACTACTCTATATATTATGGGAGACCAACTAAGTTACATTAGGTTATAAAAACCTTCCTCTGTCATAGAGGACTGGGCAAGATTTCGAAGAAAGATAATACTTGAGCTAAGTCTTAAAGCATGTTTAGGAAGTTTATCAAATAACTTAAAAACTAAAAGATTTTCTGTACTTGAAATTTTTTTTAATCAATATTTTTTATTTTGATATTGTAGGGTACAGTTAAGGGTTAGGTATACAAATATGCTTCGTTCAGGCATCCACAGTGCAATGATTGGCTTCAGATGGGCTTCAGATAGCCCTTATAGGAAGTTTACATGAAAACTGTACTGGTAGCACCTGTCTTTGAACCCACAAAACTTCACAGCTGATGAATTCAGGGTAAAGCGTTTGTCTACAGCAGTGATTATCAATTTATTTTTACAGATGGCTGGTTAGAAGATACCATTGCGGAAGTCAGTAAGAATAGATGGCTGGCCTCTTTAGCTAAGATGTTTAATAGCTGATTGAGAATTATTGAACACACCCTATGAAATATTAATTATATACAATTATGGCTAAATTAAGCATAGTTTTGTACAGTAAATTCTGAACAATATATTCTAAAGATCTACTATTATTAACTTCCTTACCTCTTTTCAAAGAAGTAGCAAAGTGGTTGTTTCTCTTCTGGTCTGTCACAAACTTGTCTTGGTCCACCTCATATTCATCTGTACTGCGATTGCCATTGCCTAGCCCTTATTATTAACTACTAATTGCAGAAAATTCTCAATGTCTGCACTTGTGCTCAGTTCAGATTTTAAATGCAGAGGCCTCATTAATTGCATGGCTAAGGTGGTTGTTTTCTCCAATGTGCTCAGTAAGGTGCAAGCAGTCAGTTACTCATTATCTGGGATGGTTTCTCTCATTTAAATGAGCTTTAGTAATTCTGCACTTGATTAACATCTAGGTTTTTCTGCCTTTGTGTTTCCTTCCTAAGTGTGCATCACGGATGGGTTCATTTTGCTCTGTTCTGACTTTGAGGAAGAAAACTAATATGGATGTGTGATATTTCAAAACATCTTCTGACTGAGCACATCAAGAGTTTTTCTGTTTAACATGATGTGTCCATTAATTACAAAGGTTACCAGCAGATGGAAAAATAAGTAGACAAGTAGCAACTCATTATTAGTGAGAAAATTCAGAAAGCACTTACATTATTCTTACTTTGGTAACCATGTTTTATTCATGGACACAGAGTCATTTCCTAGTAAAGAATTTTGGTTGAAAAAGTGCTAAAAAGACACCATAATCAAATGAAGATGTTAAAATTACAAATGTGACAACTGAAACTTATTGAGAATATCAAACAACACTAAGATAGCCTTTTCTAACAATGGACACTATGTAAATCATTAATAATGTTTCCAGCATTTTCGTATATGTATATGAAATATATATTATATATTAAGAATATATATATTTATAAGTTAATGTTCTATGTGGGAAGTACTCTTTGCTTTCTTGAAATAAACTAAATGAAACACCAATTTATTTTATTGGCTCTATAAAAAACATAGATGTATAGAAGAAATATAAGTAGGAACATTATGGTAGGTTTCTAGTGTCTTGATATTGTTTCCAAATTTCTAAAGTACTAATATGCATGGAATTGTGGCTCTGAAGGGAAAATAAATATACTAACATGAACGCACACACAGAGGTACTTAGAGTATATATGTTAGAATGCACATACTACAAATATTTTTAAATTAAAATTTTTTAACATTCACTTGAAAAACTATCCATCTTCCCTAAATCTAATCTAACAGCTTGAAGGGCAAGTCTCAACCTGATGCATTTTCAAACAGTTGAGTGAATGAGTGTCTCCTGAAAAACTGAGCTTACATAGAGGAAAAAACTGCACTAACTGACCTCTAACTATATTGTTTCAAACAAGGTAGTGAAATAAGATTGAAAACTCCAGTGCACGTACAAGTCTCCAACATTAGATTTTCCACTGTATTACCCCAGCCAGTCATAGCTGTATTCAACTGTGGATGTGGAATGAAAATTGATTTAGATAGTTCCATACTGAGCTGCTTTTTCTTTTCTTCTCTGGAATGATTCCTGTTGATAAAATACATTTCATTAAGAGAAAAAAGAAAAAAAATTACACAATAGTTTGTATGCAATCATGATTTTCTCAGCATCATGAGGCTAAATGTTACATAATGTACTGATATGGCAATCTTATAGTGATGTACTTTTGTGTGTGTATGTTGTTGCTTTTGTGGGTTTTTTTTAAACAGAACCAAAAATAATATTTTAGGGATTGCATCATTTTGGGGACCTTTGACCTTGCATTCAAGTCAATTTTGAAGCAGCTTACTGAATTTGCTGATGTGGTTATATTTCTATTAGAGATTATGAGAAAAATTCCAAAGGACACATGCCTTGAAAGCAGATGTGTTAATATAGTGCAACATGCCCTGACTTTCTAATATTTCAGCCCCCAAAACAAGCAGGTCTTCCCACTCACATCATTGATTTTAATTTGGCTTGCTATCCTGGGAGGCTGTGTATCCTGCTGTCAGTGAGACTAGTTACATATTCATGTTATTTTACCACAGCAGCATTGCAAAGGGTCATTACGTTCCAACTCCTAGATCAGCAAAAGTGGCCACTTCCAGGCACTACATGAAAACAAAAAGATCCGCCATCTCGGTTTGCACAGAATTAAGTCTAGCTTCATTTTGGGTGTGGTGACAGATAAAATTGATTTAAATTTATCATGGGCAGTTTGCTTAGTAAATACGAAAGCCAGAAACCTAAGCGCTTCTCTAAGATGTTACCACTACCCTACAGCTAAAGTGACAGATAAATGAGAGAAACGATGAAACTTGGCAGACAAATTCTGGAGGAGTAATTGAAAGAGTGACATTTTACCAGGATGTTGGAACACAGCCTCATTCTTTCTTTTTATTGTGACACAGGTGTGCCTTTTAGGTGCTAATTATTGCCATGTCAGTGAGAAGGACCACCAAAAATGTTTCAGGCATATTAAGTCCATCTCCTATCTGATAGAGTGATTAAATGCCCAAGTCTGTACTACAAAAATCATGATCTGAGCTAGGTCTCTCACATCAAGGATTTAAATATATAAATTGAAATTAATTATCTGTTTTTATGATTTAGGAAACAATTCTGGAATTAAAATGAAATGATGTGTGTTTGCCTAATGCCACAGGCATGTTTTCAGTCATCATTAAATCTGCAAATCAATGACAGCATTTTTGTTTAAGAGGTCATGGAAAGGAGGAAAACTGAATGGATTCAAAATAGCTCCATGTTATACTAGGAATAACAGAAATGACAGCTGACTCAGTATCAGCAGCTGTGGTTGCCAGAAATAATATTTTTCACCTTTATCCTGTGATTCTGGTGAGTTTTAAGGGGAAGTTCTTAAACCAACTGTATTTCATGACTCTGGGGCAATAATCACCATGCTTTTTTTCTCAAGTCACTCTGGGAGGAACCTTTTCACAAAGGAGCAACATAATGGCTCCTTATTGTTCCTGTACCATGAGAGATTGTAGTAGCAGCACTGATAATTACTTGTTTATATATATTAGTGTGTGTTTTTATGTGTGAATATGTCTCTGTGTGTGGGTGTGTGTGTGGGTGTGTGTGTGTGGGTGTGTTTGGAGTGGGGAGGGAGAGAATTAGAATAAATGAACGTGTGCCACAGAGGATACAGTGGTAAAGTAAGAAGTGAAATCTGGGCTGCAAACTCAGGATACCAGAGCTGTTTGTCTTCCTGTCTGCAAAGCTTCTTCTTTAACTATTACATAGACAGAGGAACCTGGTTGAAGTAGGGAAGTAGCCACAAGCATAAACACCACCAGATTGTCCTGCTTATACCTGAAGTTCAGTCATTTTTGTGAATAAATGCTCATAAAACACTTAGTTTGTGGCATGTCGACAGTCATCCTCCATAATGCTGGAATTTTTGTTGTCTTTGGGAGAAAGTATTGGAGAATTTTTTGAACTTTATTGCTCTTTCTGGAAATGAATCACCTATAATTATCTTTTTTAATATTTCAAGAACATTTCATTTTTATTCTTAACAATTTTACTTCTAGAAACATTTTTACGTTCCACGGTTCAGTTTATATTATTTTCCTAAGAATGGAGTCTTAGTTATTTATTACGGTATAATAAGTTACCCCAAAATGTCATGGCTTGAAATAACAAATAATTATTATCTTATAGTTTATGTATGTTAGGAATTTCATCATGGTTTAGCTAGGTCTTGTGCTCGGGGTCTCCCATAAGGTTGTCATCATGTTGTCAGTCAAAATTGCAGTCATCACGGAGTTTGAGTGGGGAGAGATGCACTTCAAAACTTACGCACATGATTGTTGGCAGGCTTCACGTGCTCACTGCATGTTTTCAGAGACGTAAGTTCTGTGCCGGGTGGTGGCTCCCAACAGGGAAAGTTCATAGCCAGCTTCCCCCAGATCAAGCAAGCCAGACAATAATAGTAGGCACCCGAGAAAGAAACCAAAGCATGTTTGTAGCATAACCTTTGGGTAAAATGTTATCATTTCTGCTGTATTCTGTTTGTTAAAAGTGAGTCAATAGATCCAACCCACACTCAAAGGGGAAAGCTTACACAAAGCCATGGATACCAGAAAAAGGCAATTGTTAGGGTCATTTTATAAGTTATTTACCACAAA
>CAUYQG010136674.1:0-23692 GCA_963574415.1 Tarsius wallacei | reverse complement strand
TTATGTGTTCTTTTGTTGATGCTTCTTCTTTTGTAATGTTTTTTCCCCTTTCCCCCCTCCCTCTTTAATCATTACTTAGCAATAGGGGGATAGCTTTTTCTCCTGTTTGCTCAATCTCCTATTCTTCCTTATGTAGATCCTTTGGCTTTGTTCAATTTTGAAGCTTATCTGGGGGTGGGGACCTATGTTTTTTGCTGTTTCAAGATATAATTGAAGGAGGAGCTGTGATTCAGAAGCTATATGCAAACCCCAGCATCCACTTAAAAGTGTGTGGGCCCCTGGTACCCACTCCCTACTGCCTTGCAATATGTCCATGAACTGAGGTATGTTTGACCCCTGAAAGCAAACTGAGATAAGAAAAAGAAAAATAATGAAAAAAGGAAAGAGGAAGGTAAAAGAAAGGTGAAGAGAGAGAAGAAGAAGAGGAAAAACACACAGGTGTAACCACTAATGAATAAACAGAGCAATAAAGTTCGAAAAAAAAAAACCAAAAAACAAAAGATAATCATACAAACAAAACAAAACTTCCCTTTTTATGTACTCACCCTCAAAATTGCTGCACACAAACAGAAAGTCTAAAAAATAAAATAAAATAACCGAAACAAAGCAAGTATGAAAATGTAACCAAAAACAAAAACAAAAACATAAACAAAAAACAAAATGCACACACACAAAACTCTCTCTTGACCTTTTCTGTAGCTCCAGGTCCTTTTCCCGAGCACTGCCACCATTTTTAGCTGCCACCTCCATGTTAGAGAGTGGCTCTGATATCCAGTCCCTCTGCTCTCAGCTCAGGCTGATAGAATTGCTTTCAGCATGGGACAAATGCACCACAGACTACTGTGGGAGGAGGATGGATCAGATTCAGACTCACTAGTCTCATCTGCTGCTGCCACTGTGTCAAGTCTCCCACTCAGATCAGACATGTCTGTGCCTGTTCCAGCATGAGGGAGGAATGTCTGTCTCTCTGAGTCTGATGGTCAATCTCAGAGCAGTGCAGAGATAGACTATGGATCTCAGGTTGGAGGCAGGACAGAGCTGGACAGGGCAATGCAGGTCTCTGCCCAGTCCTGAGACAGAGAAGATGGTGCCAATCTGCATCTCTTCACCAGAGGCAGGGTTTCATTCTAGATTTCCATACCCTGCCTTCTCCATGGTTCTTGCTGTTAGTATCTGCATTGCTGCCATAGGTGATGATGTGGGCCAGGTGCCAGGTGGTGAGGAGCAGCTGTTCTCTGCTGCCTCCTCTCAAGAGAGCTCTGAGAATGGCAGACAGTCTTGCATGTCAGAGGCGCCAATCTCAGGGCGGTTGTGGGTTTGTAGTCACCTCTGGAGGAGAGTTCCTGGTGCATGAACACGAGTTTTCCTTCAGATGGACTTTCACTCACCCACCAGCACACACCCACTCATGCAAAGAGTCTTTATGGGCACTCACTTTTGTGGAAACTCATATTCTGCCTTGTCTGTTGCCATCTTGCCTCTCTTTCCTGAAAGTTTCTAACTTGTTTTTGTGTGTCAAGCATACCCTAACACCAGAGCCAAATAAAGACATTACAAGAAAATTATAAGCAAATATTTTTCATAAAGGCACACACATGCACAAATTCTTTAAAAATTATTAGCTTTTTGAGTCCAATAATGTATAAAATAAAGTACTCTGCAATGAAGTGGGATTCATTCCAGTCATGCAAGTCTAATTCAATATTTAAAAAATAAAAAAAATATTATCTATGTCATCTACCATACCAAGATCCTAAAAAAAAAAAGATCATCTCAACTGATACATAAAACGCTACATTTATGATAAAAGAAAAAAAAACTTTCAGAAAACTAAGTTTAGTCAAGAATTTTCTCAACTTGATAGAAATTATTGACCAAAAAAAAAACCCTACATCTAGCATCAAGCTAAATAGTGACAAGCTGGATGCCTTTCCCTTAAGTTCAGGAACAATGTAAATATTTCCTTTCTCCCAATTTTGTTCATCATTTTATTGGAAGTCTTAGCTTGTGTAATAATATAACAAAAGTAAGTGTAGACATATAAATTAGAAGGTGAAGAGGTAAAACTGTCTTTATTCACAGGTGACATAGTTAAATATGAAGAAGATTACAACAACAAAATCCTTTAACCAATGTGCAATTATAGCAATGATAATATACAAAAAACAAAAAGATTCAAGGTTACTATACAAAAGTCAATGACTTTCTTATTATATTTTGGCAATTAAGAACTGAAATTTGGATTTTAAAAAGCCATATCATATAAAACAGCAACTGAGAAATTAAATACTAACACAGAAACTTGACAAAAATGTGTAAAAGATTTATAAGCAGAAAACTACAAAACATTTATAAAAGACATAAAAGATGATCTAAATAAATGGAGAGAAAAGTCTGTATTGAGGATGCAAAGACTCAATGTTGTAAAAATATGAAGTTGTTCCAGCTTGGTCTATAAAGTCAATGCAATGCCAATCAAAATACCCACAAGTTGGGTGTGTGATATCAACAATCTTATTTTATTTTTCATGCTAAACAATCAAAAACTTTAAATATACAGAAAAATACTAAAAATGAGCAAAGTTGGAACACTGATACTACCTAAGACTTACTAAGAGGTTACAATAATCAAGACAGTGTTGTACTGGGATAAGAATATAAACATACATCAAGAGAACAGAGTCCAGGAACTCATGAAAATAGATACAGTTAATTTATCTTTGGCAAAGAAACAAAAGCAATTTAGTGGAGAAATTATAGTCTTTACAACAAATGATGCTGAAGCAACTAGATGTTCATATGAAAAAATGAACTTAAGCACTGTCTTTCCACCTTTCACACAAATTAGCTCAAAATTGATAATAAGACTACATTTAAAAGACAAAATTTAAAATTTGCTGAAGAAAATAGAAATGTACATGATTTGGGTTTGATGTTGAGTTTTAAAATATAACACTAATAGCACAATTTATTATTTTTTTAATCTGGCAAATTTAACTTTATTAAAATTAAAAACTGCTACTCTGCTAAAGACACTGTTAAGAGAAGAAGAAAAATATGCCACAAATTCAAAAAAAATTGCAAAATACTTACCTGATGAAAGACTTGTATATAAAATATACTTTAAAAACTTTTTAAAACACAATTAAAGATGGAGAAAATTCTGGACACCTGGCCAAGATGATTATAGACATCTTAAGTAAGTGAAAAGATATTTGACACCATTTGCTATCAGAAAATTGCACATTAAAATGACAATGAGCTGCAACTATGTGCCTATTAGCATGGCTAAAATTTTTATTTAAACTGTCAATATCAACTAAACAAAGGTATAGAACAATAGGAACTTATTATAGATGATAATGCAAAATGATATAGCCATTTTGAAGACAGTTTGGAAATTTTTTCCAAAACTAAATTCATTTTTATCATAAGATCTAGCAATCATGCTGCTAAGTATTTACTCCAAATCAGTTGAAAATAAATGTCTACACAAATTGCCTTCATGTGAATGTTTATAGTATTCATAATTACCAAACAAACAAACTAAAACACACACACACACACACACACACACACACGCATTGAAAGCTACCAAACTGTTTTCAATAGGTGAATGGGTAAATAAACTGCAGAGTATCCATAAAATCAAATATATTCCATGAAAAAATATATACAATTAAGTCACTAAAAGACAAAGATGAATCTTAAATGCCTTTGCTAATTGGAAGAAGCCAGTCCAAAATAGCTACATACTATATGATTGCAAAGTATATAACAATCTGAACATTCTGGAAAAGGCAAAGCTATATACAGACAGAACACAAGTCAGGTTTTTGAAAAGGTGAAACACAGAGGGGGGCTTTTTTCCCCCTAGCAAGGTGAAACTATGATGTATGATACTGAAATGTTGAATACTAAATATTAAGCTTTGTCAAAATCCACAGAACACTGCACTGAATCACCTTAATATATCCCCATTTTATTAAGCAACATTTAGGAGATCTAGAGATTGA
Source organism: Tarsius wallacei (assembly GCA_963574415.1). Taxonomy (NCBI): domain Eukaryota; kingdom Metazoa; phylum Chordata; class Mammalia; order Primates; family Tarsiidae; genus Tarsius; species Tarsius wallacei. Next base: position 19,676 of record CAUYQG010136674.1, on the reverse strand, counting down.
AGGGTAAAATTTAGAAAATGACAAGGGTACTAAATGTATTATAAATGCATTGAATAAACTTGCTCAAGGATTAGGGTAATAAGGTGATGACCTAAGTAACTGTTGAAATGAGTGAATTATGTAAGAATAACAACCAATGAAACTACATAGTTATACTGGCTCATGAAGCAGTTCTACAAAGGTAAAGTTAACAATTCTGAAACCTCTATACATAAACACTATAACTGAGCAATTATATAAACTCATAGCCGATGTTAGTTACTAGAATTCTTACTGTTGGATGTGGAGGTTTTAAATAAGCAAGGAGAGAAGACAAAAATTGTTCATATATAGTAACAGATTAAAGTTGGAGACATTAGTGTAAATTCATGTTTTCATTAGTATCCATAGAGGTGGTTACATATAAAAGAACATAGAGATATATATTTGTATATACCCAGGATAGTGTACACAAATATTTGTATATATCCAGGATAGTGTACACACATACATCTCCAATGGCAATCCTACAGCAACAAGCATAGCTAGGACACAGTTCTTGGTTTCTAATATTATTATTCAAAAAGGAAACTAGACCCAGACCCCTTGGATAGATGGCTGTTTTCAGTAGTGGTGCAGAAAATATACAAGATCCCTAGAGCGTCTTGAAGCACTAGAATGTACTTTTTAAAAAAAATCTTGCACACATAATGCTGGGGCATGTTAGAAGGGATAGGAATATGTTGGGATATAAGAACCAAATGGAGGAACTCCCAATGGCCACTAATGGAACAATTTGAATGACAAAATAAGATAGTAGTGGGTTTTAAGCAAATGTATGAAATAAAAATACATTTAATCAATACTAGAATCAATAAATGATTGAATAGATAAATGAGAGCTAATTGATCAATTTTTCATCTCGAAGAATTGCAAATAATTCATGTAGAGCTATCTCATCCTCAATGATACACAGCAATACTTTGTACTTAAGTGTGGGCTGTACATTTTTTTATTTTCGTGGAGTATAGCATGCAAAGGAAGGAAAAAAGATTCATTTTACAGTGGTGGAAACTGTCAAACTGCCTTTGCCATTAATCAAGATTAACATCAACAGCACTGAGTCATATTGTGGGTATTACACTTGGTATGATATAATGAAAATTTTACTTTAACTCTGTGGTGTTACTTTTAAAAACACACAATCTCCGTATAATCATGATTAAAAAAAAAACTTCATACAATTTTCAATTAAGGAATAGTCTACAAAATATCTGATGAGTACTCAAAACTATCAAGGTCATCAAAAACAAGGAAAGCCTAAGGAACTGTCAAGAGTAGCCCAAGGACTTATGACAACTAAAGGTAATATGCTATTATTGTTGGAATCATAAAACAAAAAAACTAGATAAAAACTTTTAAAAATTGAAAAAAACTATGGACTATTGAATAAAACTATTGGATAAACTATTGGATAAAACAATTTATCAATATTGGTTTTTGTTAATTATAACAAAAGTGCCATATTAATATTAGCTGTTAATAATGGAATATATGGGGACTCTCAACACTAGTTTTACAATTTTTTTGTAAGTCTGAAACTGTTTTAAAATAAAATGTTTATTAAAAGCAATATAGTAACTGAAATAGGTAGATTCAATGATAGACACAGTGGAAAACACATTGATAATCAGACATTTGGGTGAATATAAAACGTTGAAATTGGAAAAGAGATAAAAAAATAGAAAAAAAGAGATGCCAGTGGAAAAACCATGAAACTGTCTCATAAGTGTAACTGGAATATCGCCAAAAGAAAAAGGTACAAACTATATTTGAGGTAATACTTGAGAATTTTCCAAATTGACAAGATATATTAAGTCATAGATTCAAGAAGCTCTACAAATCTTATAGAGGATAAAAAGAATTGGCAGAAACTCCCAGAAGACCAAATTCAAGTCTTGTAAAAAAAGGGGGAAGTTAACTTATAAACTAAACGTTAAGTGGAGAATCAGATGTGGTTTCCCATGGAAGATATGAATAATTGCAGGGCTATAGCTAGGTGAAAAATATGGGCAGAAAAAGAAATATTTGAGGTACAGACAATAAGAAATATAAAATTCATAAGCAGGCAGAGGCACCGCAAACAAAAATGTTACCCTAGGAAGACAGAATTTTGAACATTCTTAACATGGAAAGTTAAGTCTGGGGAAGGAAAATATATTTTAAAATCTGCTCATGAAACGATTGTTCCAAAGTTGGGAAACATCAGGAGAGTTATAAACTTTGAGGTGCTGTACATCAGTTGCAGAAGGACCAACACAAGCATCTAATGTTACCATGCTAGTATCAGCCAGATAGATTAACTTCACCCAACCTCAGTTATTCTCAGTTTCAGCCTGAACCCCTGCTTCTTAAGGCAAATACTGACTACAGAACTTCCAAACAGGAGAATTATATGTGTATTATTGAATACAAAAAGTTGAGTGGTGTTCTCCATATCAGGGAACAGAAAAAAAGTGTGAAGTTTATACCCAAAACCCTGGCATTGAAACCCACATTCTGATAGTCCATTTTCACATTTCTTCTACAAGATCTGGAGACAGACTGTCATAAGATGATATGACAGGCACAGATAGAATAAGTCTTTCGAAATAAAATATTAGTGATGTGGAACCAGAGTTGGTTAACAGCTGGACTGAAAAAGCTCAGTTTCTTTATCTTGGGACTTCTGGATGTCTGGTGTTTTACTCTTAGCAAAATGAGAGGAGTGTAATTTATGTTGCGATTTTCAAGGTCTGACACTCCCTTGGGGACCCATAGGACCATTTTCTTTATAGCTGACTTGCAACAAGTCCAACCCATTTGACAAGTATGGCTTGGTTATTTAAAGGCATATGCACAGCTCTTTTGAGAAGCACTCCCAAGACAAAAGTTTCTGCACAGATCATAGCAGCTCAAGCCAGAGACTCAGCATGATCCACACATGTGTAAAATAAAGAAACACATTGTGGAATGTCTCTTTGATCTCTAACACCTACCTGCACTCTCCCTTTTTTTTTTTTCTTTTATTGTATTACATCTTTGTCTAATTAAAATCCTACGTGAGTATAGTTTATGGAGAATAATGAGTCCTTTCAAATATCAGAACTGGACAAAGTGATACAAGATTACATACAGAAATGACTAACTACTTGGGGAAAGCCAATATAATGACTAAATAAAATTGATTTTTTTTTTTTTTTTTTTTTTGAATTGGAGTCTCACTCCTTTGCCCAGACTGGAGTGCAGTGGCCGCTCCCGGCCACCGCAGCCTCAACCTGCTGGGTTCCAGCGATCCTTCCACCTCAGCCTTCCAAGTAGCTGGAACTACAGGCGTGCACTACCACGCCCAGCTAGTTTTTTGATTTATTGTAGAGATGAGGTCTCGCCAAGTTGCCCAGGTGGGTCTCGAACCCGTAGGCTCAGGCAATCTACTCACCTCAGCCTCCCAAGGTGCGGGATTACAGGCTGAGCCACCTAGCCCGGCTTAAAATTGATATTTTTAAAGACAAGGCAGAGTATAGTGTATCCATAAATAATCAACTGTGTAGAATTTTAAAGTTTGACAACTCACAGTTAAAACTTATAATAATAATATTAGTAATAAAAAACTTCAATAAAATCAAGTGAATTTTTGTATAGCCACTTCTGAATAGTAAATTAAATGGCTATAAAATCCAGTTACAATTTCTTTAAAATATAATACTAAAGAATAAGGAAATAAAATGATAAAAGATGGGGTATGATGGGCAAATCCTAAACTTTAACATCTGTCCAGTAGAATAAAATAATCAGAAATAGAGAATAGATAGATTGTATGGGATTTCAAATAGAATGACTAGACTGAAGAAAACAATCAGAAATTCTCACATTTTCTTTTATAAATTGTTTCTATACATTTCTGATATTCTCATTTTAAAAAGAAACGGAAAACAGTTTTCTTCAATATTCAACAAATACATATGTAGACATGTTGTATATATATATATCGCATGTGTGTATATATATATATATAGTATGTGTGTGTGTGTATATATGTGCATATATATATAGTATGTATGTGTGTGTGTATATATATATGTGTGTATATATAGTATGTGTGTGTATCTATATATATATACACACGTATGTATGCATGCTTGGGATTTCTCTTATCCTTTGTATTTATAACAATTTCTTTGTTTCTTTAATTTGTAACTCATATTAACCCAAGAAATGTGTCAGAAACTGTAAATTGGCTTGCTCTAATCATTTCCACCCATTTCTAGCACACATATTCTTCCAATAAGGATAGAAAGCTAAGAAAGCAAAAGCAAATAAATAAAAATTTATACATATTTTAGTATAAAAATAATGTTTCTGGTTTTTTTCTTATTTTTATCAATCACAGAAACACATGCGAATCTTTAAAATTAAGCTACAAGTAGAACATGGCAAAGTGTAGCACATTCATTTTGATGGTAGAGATGAATGGCTCAGATCTCCCTACCTACAGTTTTTTCATTTTGCATTTTCCTGCTTATGTCACAGATTCTGACTGTCTTTGAGAGCCAATCACTTTGTGTGATTATGGAAACTATTCTTGGACATTCAACTCCTAGACTATTTTTTCAATGCCTCCCATGATTCTATAAGCCATGTATACACTTTCATAAATCTCCATCTACTTAAACTCTTCAGAGAACATTCCTGTGATTTCAAGTAAGATTTTTGTCATCAATTCAAAAGAATACTCCTATAAATATAAGAATTTTACATGAATTCAATAAGCTATTATTTTACACACATTTAATAATATGTGTATTATTGAATATAAAAAGTTGAGCTATATTCTCTATATCAGGGAATAGAAAAAAACCAGGAAGCCCATATCCAAAACATTGACATTGAAACCCATATTATGATAGTCCATTTCTACTATACAATCTGGAGACAAATTGTCATAAGATGAGATGTCAGGCACAGATAGGATAAAGCCTTTCAATAAAAATATTAATGATGTGGAACTAAGATGCGTAGACTGTAATTGTTATACATAAGTGCTAAAACAAAGTTTAAAGTTGTTACTCCAATTAGTAAACCATTTTGAATAGTCTGAAACTATATGATATGTGTATTAGATAAAATATTGATAAAAGTTTCAAAATATTTGTGTCTAAGTCATAAAGAATTAGATATATGAATTATAATTTCTAGAGCAATCAATACAAAATACAATAATAGAGTCAAATAAATGTAACAGAATACTTAAAATTTAAATAATAAAAATAAGGAGAGGAGAAAAAGAGAAAACTGAAATTAAAGGAAACCGGAAAATAATAAAATGGCAGGCCTAAATTCAGCCATATTATTAATTACATTAATATACATAATGTAAACATATAGATTAAAAGACAGAGGCTCTAATAGTGGATTGAAAATATGAGTTAATTATATGCTATCTACATGAACCCCATTTTAGACATAATCATATAGGTACATTAAATTCAAAGAATAGGAAAAGATATACTATACAAAACTAATTCAAAGAAAGTGGATATGGCCATATGGATATCAAATGAAGTAGACTTTAGAGCAATTACCAGACATAAAGATAGGTATTACCTTATGATTAAAAAAAGTCAATATGCGTCTGAACATAGCAACAGAACTCCTTAGTACTTGAAGTACAATTGATAAAAATGAAAGCACAAATAGACAAATCCACAGTTATTTATGGAGAATTCAACTCTCAAAAATTGATTAAAAAAAAGTAAAATTAGTCAGCAAGAAAGTTAGAAGATTATAAAAATGCTACCAACCAATTTCATCTAAAGACAAAAACAGGGTAGGACTTAAGTCAGGTAAAAAAATGGTCCCAAGAATTTTGTCTCTGTTTCTATCATTTTCTGAGATGCACTGTCTTTAAGAGTCTGACATATTGCCTTCAAGCAGCTCCAAATATTCAGATACTTACCTATCAGTCCCAGCTGGGAAAGTTAGAAAATGAGTTTAATCAACCCAATTTGGAACATGAGCCCACACTAGAATTATTACAATGGCTAGTAGTTGAGAGTGTAGGTTTGACCTAGTTGGACCACATGGCCACTCTTGTGGTCAAAGAGAAAGGACATCGAGAGTGACAGTTTCCACTAAAACCCATGATCTGAATGAGGGAGCAATGTCTTCCTGAACAAAATGGTGGAAGAAGGATTTTGTGTGACAAAACAATAAGCATCAATAGTCATCAATTGATGTATTTTATATCAACATTCCATTTGGGTAATATGGGTCTAGCTGATACTTCCTCCAGTCTCTTTCTGTCTACAAATTATTTAGCAGAAATAATTAAAATTTAAGTTTCTTGAAGTCATCTTTATATTACTTTCTGTTCTGATCCATGCTCCCTTCTATTTGCACATGTTGTTTATTAAGCCAAATGACATATAAGGTGGAATACATTTCAAATTTATTAAGACAATTATTTTTCTACCAAAATTATTGTTATAGAAGGTGCTGCTTTTCTTCAGTGTCCACTGTACAAATTGCTGCCTACTTTAGGACGCAGCATCTCTTGATGAAACAGTCTTCCTGCCAAAAATTTCTGAATATGGATCAGTATAGGGTCATTTTAAACTCCCTTAGGCTGTAAGAAACACTTCCAGCTTGGAATCTGCTGGAGACAGATGCCTTATTTCTTAGCACCAGGAATTTTCTATGTAGAATATTTTATATAACCCTGGAAGTAATAGCTTATAGGCACTTTTGCTTAATCACTTTATCGCCAAATTTGTGTGAACAACATCAGCTTAACATGAGCCTTTCTGACATCAAGGAAACTAAACATGGAAATAGGGCTAATCCTCTCTCTAACTATCTGGGAGTAATTCTGCACAAAAGGCTGATTTTTCAAAGTTTCTCCAAGCTTCTCTTTAGTCATACGACAAAAGATTAGGCCTCCAGCCATCTTGAGTTGCTGCAATGGAAGCAAAGCAACAGGATCCTGTCAATATCTACCACTACAATATAGAAGAATTCTACCCCAGAGCCACATTTTCCTTCTAGCCTTTTCAGTTAAAAGATGTAAAGCATTAAACTTTTAAGCCATTATGCATAGCTGGAAGCATTCATCTTAAACCCATTAGGGAGTATGCACATTTGGGAAACCAATATATACCCTCTTTCATGACTGAAAAAAGAGAATTTTTTTCCAAAAGTTACCAAAAAGTGCAACCAAAAAACACATGAGTCTGGTATCATTTAAAATATTTTACAAGTATGCCTTCATGCATTACTTTCATAAAAAAAAAAATCTTTAAACAATTTGTTGAAGAAGAAAAAAGTGAGAAAAATCACTCTACCCAAGTTTAAGGCTTACTATGTTGCAAAAGTAACCAAGATAGTGAGTGCATTATGATAGAGAGATAGACACATGGGACTTAAGGTTAAGCAAATAATTCTTACTTTTCACATCAAATACATATCCCATAAGAAGAAAGATGGATAAACTTAACTTCCTCAAAGTTAAAAACTTTTGCCCTGCAAAGACTCTGTTGAGAGGATAAAAAAATAAGTTATAGAATGGGAGACCTGCAATCATTTTAACTGACAAAAAACTAATATCCGGAATATAAGGAGAAGAATATACAGTGCCCACCCAGAAAATGGTACTTCATCAAATGTTGTCACTTTTGGAGCTACCATTGTGAAGGCCAAGGAATAAATAAAAAAAGAAACCTCTGGCTTCACCCACATTTGAAAGATTTAAAATAGTAGACAAGTCAGGTCAATGGCAGTTTTACAAAGTAGTATTTTTTGACCCTCTACTAAAATTATGTAAACAGAGAGTAATGACACATTACACTCTGTCAGTACTTTGCACAAGTTGAAAATAAAATAAAATTTATGTCTTAAGAAAGCTAATTAAAATTGGCATTTATATTTATGTACAAACAAAAGAGCTATGAATAGCCTCTAACAAGTGGGCAAAGATTCAGGGTTCAATCACAATCCAAAAGGGAACCGATAAACCAGGGCTGTTTAACCAGTAAGAACAAAGTAGTAAGAACCATGTTAAAAAAAATTCAGTTTGATTGTGCCAAATCAGAAAAAATAAAGTTATAATTTGACAAAAGAGTCTAAGAGACAGGATCTAAAGGATAGAAAGGATTTGGAAAAACTAAACAAACGTAAAAAGGAAGTCAAAAATCCAAATACGTGTGAATATTAGAACAGTGAAAGAAGGCATTAGAAAACTCAAATTTATCACAAGTTAACATATACCTCACACCTGCCATCTGTCATCTTACTAAGCATAAAATAACTTACGGAATTTTGCAGATAATGAAATTGAAATTGAGAAAATAATTAGCAGTAGTCTCGAGGTTATAAGTCTCAAAGAAGGTATTTAATCTAAGTCTTATTCTACAGTGTAACAGCAAAATGCTAACGTGACTGAGTTAGACTTTAATATTGCTTAAGTTTGTTTTGTGAGTTACAGAAATGTTTATATTTATTCTTTCTTTCTTTAAGCTGAAAGTACGAACTAGACAGATTTGATGTTATCATTTTCTTTTGTCAGGTGGGGATTCTAAACCTTAGAGAAACCTAATGGCTATCCTAAAGACACATGGAGAAGGGTGAATTTATACTTCGTACTTAGGTCAGTCAGATTTCAAGTCAAGTATTGTTCCTATGACATAGAGCACAGTAGTTGCTAAAACTCTGTTGGGACTGACTCTGGAAGTGGAACTAGAGCAGATGACAGTATAATCAGGATTCTAGTGCTTTGAGGATTATAAAATAGCACTAAAGAGTGTGGACTCTGCAGTCATGCTACTGAGTTTGTAAACAAGTGCAGTCTCCACTGGCCAAGCTCTTAGGCAAATCACATAATCTTTAACTGTGCTATACTTTCCTCATGGGTAAACAGCAAGTAATAAGAGTACTATAGGATCCACCTTCTAAAGTTTCAGTAAAAATTAAAAAAAACTAAAAAGAAAAAAAAAAAAACTAAGTAAAATAAGTAAATAAAAAGAGAAGAGTCTGCCCTCACAGGTAGGGAAAAATCAGTGAAAAACTTCAGAAATCCTGGAATCCTTACAAGCTGATACCCACAAAAGGGCTTAAAAGGCTTCCCAGATTCCAGGTAATGGGACTCATCGAGAACAATCTGTCCCTTATGCTGCACATAGAATTCATACTATGGATGCCGAAGACACTCAGTGAAACCCATAACAAAGTGGATACACAGATCATCCAGTTCACAAAAACAGTGTAGAAAGTGAAAGATGAGTTGGCCATTATAAGAAAGCGCTAATTTAAACTCCTGGAAATAAAGAATTATTTCCTGGAATTTCAAAAACATGATAGCAAGTCTCAACAGCAGAATGAACCAAGCAAATAAAAGAATCTCAGAACTCAAAGATCTAACTGTTGAACTAATTCAGCCTGACAAAAACAAGAAGAAAAGGCTTACCAAAAAATGGTGAAAACCTATGAAAGACTTGGGGGTATATGAAAAGACTAAATCTGTGGTTGATTGGCATCCCACTGAGAACACCCTGGAACAAGCTTTCCACAGTGCCATTTGGGAATATTTTCCCTCTCTTGCTAGAGAGGCAGCATGCAGACACAAGAGATTTAGAAAACTCCTGTGAAAGATTCCATGAGATCATTCCCAAGTCATATAAAAATCTACCTTCCTGGCCAGGCTCAGTGACAGCCTGTAATTCCGTTCTTTGGGAGGCTGAGGTGAGTGGATTGCCTGAGCCCATGGGTTCGAGACCCGCCTGGGCAACTTGGCGAGACCTCATCTCTACAATAAATCAAAAATTAGCTGGGCATGGTAGCGCGCGCCTGTAGTTCCAGCTATTTGGAAGGCTGAGGCAGAAGGATTGCCAGAACCCAGCAGGTCGAGGCTGCGGTGGCCGGGAGCGGCCACTGCACTCCAGTCTGGGCGAGAGAGTGAGACTCCAACTCAAAAAAAAAAAAAAATCTACCTTCCAAGATGAACATGAAAAAAAAAAAAAAACCCTAAAAGTAGCTAGAGAGAATGGGCAGACCACCTACCCAGAAAGACCCATCAGAACTATAGCAGACTTCTAAGTAGAAATCCTACCAGCCACAAGGCATTGAAGTCTCTTCTTTAACATTCTTAAAGAAAAGCAATTCCAGTGAAAAATTTCCTCTCCTGCCAAGTTAAGCTTCATTAATAAAAGAGAATTAAAATTCTTCCCAGACATCCAATCCTTAAGACAACATGCCACCTCCAGAATGGTCTTTCAGGAAATGCTTGAGAAAATTTAAAGCACAAAAGCAAAAGAATGGCTCCCCCCATCACAAATGCATAAGCAAGCACAAAGTTTACAGACCATATAAATCAATCACAAAACCTAAAAAGCAAAAAAGTCTCTTAAAAGAAACATGACAGGAAGAAACAACCACATATCAATAATTAAATGTGAACAGACTAAATGCACCACTCAAAAGGCATAAAGTGATGATTAGATAAAGAAGCACAATCCATCCTTCTGCTGCCTTCAAGAAACCCATCTCACTGCAAATTACACCCACAGACTCAATGTAAAAGACTAGAGAAAGTTCTTGCAAGAAAATGCAAAACAAAAAAGAACAGGAGTAGTAATATAAAACAAAACAACCTTTAAAGCAATAAAAGAATATTCATCTTAATATATAAGCACCCAACATAGTACTATCCATATTTATAAAACAATTGTTAATTAAATTAAGAGATGACCTAGATAGGCATACAACTTTAATTCAGAGACTTTAATACCCTGCTTACAGGCTTAGAGAGATCATGGAAGCAAAAAAAAAAACAAGAAAAAACACACACACACAAAAAAACTAACAAGAAAATCTGGAACCTTAACTTGACATGCAACTAACTGGACATAATAGATATCTACAGAAAACCTCACCCAACAGCCACAGAAAATATATTTTTCTCATCAACTCATGGAGCATAGTCTGATATCAACCACATATTATCGATGTAAATCAAGTCTAAACAAATTTTGAAGGGTTGAAATTATACCAAGCATCTTCTCAGACCACATTGAAATAAAAGTAAGCATCATCACCAATAGGAACCGCCAAAACACATAGATTGATGCAAATTAAACAATACACTTCTGAATGACTTTTGGGTTAACACAGAAATCAAGGCAGAAATAAAAATAATCCTAGAAACAAACAAAAACAAAGATACAACACACCAAAGCTTCTGGGATACCATGAAATTGGTGCTGAGAGAAAATTTGATAACTTGGCATGCACATATGAAGAATATAGAGAGGTCTCAAGTAAACATTCTAACGTCACACATAAGGGAGTTGGAAAAACAAGAACAGTACAATCCCAGATTTAGGAGAAAAATAGAAATCATTAAAATCACAGAAATGAAATAGAAATAAAACATTTATACAAAGTATCAATGAAACAAAGAGCTAGTTCTTTGGAAGAATAAGAGATTCATAGACCTCTGGCCAGATTAATAGAGGAGAAAGAGAGAGAGTTCAAATATTCAAATAAACACAATTAAAATGTAAAAAGTGATGTTATGAATGACCCTATAATTTTTTTAAAAAGATTATCAGAGATTACTACAGACATCTGTATACAAATAAACTAGAGAAATTAGTGGAACTCCTGGCATCATATAATCTCCCCAGATCGAAAGAAGAATAAGTTGAAATCCTAACAGACCAATAACAATACAAAAAATCAACTTAGTAATGAGAAAATTCCCTGCCAAAAAAAAGCCCTGGGCCAGATGGCTTCACATTTGAATTCTACAAGACATACAAGGAAAAGATGATACCAATCCTATTGAAAGTATTCCAAGTAATTGAGAAGAAAGAATTCTTCCCAGCTTATTCTATGAAGCCAATATCATTCCAATACCCCAAAATGACAAAGACCTAACAAAGAAAACTACAGGCCAATTTCCCTGAAGAACATAGTAATACAAATTCTGAACAAGATTCTACAAATTGCATCCAACAGCACATTTCAAGGATCATCCATCATGACCAGGTGGGCTTCATTCTTGGAAAGCAGGGTTGGTTCAATACAAGCAAATCAGTAAATGTAATCCATCACATAAACAAGTATAAAAGCAAGAACCACGTGATTATCTTATTGGATGCAGAAAAAGCATATGATAAAAATCCTTAAATACCTAGACGTCAAAGGAACATTTCTCAAAATAATAAGAGCCATCTGTGATAACCCTGCAGCCAACATCATACTTAATGGGCAGAAGCTAAAAACAGTCCTCAAGAGAAATGACATAAGACAAAAATGCCCACTCTCACTCCTTCTATTTAACATAGTACTGGAAGTCCTAGTCAGAGTAACCAAGTGGGAGAAAAAAAATCAAGAATATCCAAACAGGAAAAGAGGAAGTTAAATTATTGCTCTTTGCATATGATTTGCTTCTATACTCGAAAATCCTAGAGAATCTGTCAAAAACCTCCTCACACTGAAAAACAATACAGTAAAATTGTGGGATACAGATTCAATGTACAAAAAAATCATTTGCATTTGTATATACCAGCAACAAGCAGACTGAGAACCAAATAAAAAACACAGTCTAATTAACACTAACCGCAAAAAAATAACATACCACAGCAGCCATCTCACTCAAATGATGAAAGATCTTTACAATGAGAACCACAAAACACTGCTCAAAGAAGTCAAGGATGGCACAAACAAAAGGAAGATCATTCCATGCTCATAGATTGGAAGGCTTAATATTGTCAAGATGTCCATTTTACCCAAGTCAATCTACAGATTTAATACAATCTCGATTTAATTACCAGCTTCATTTTTTCATAGCCCTAGAAAAAACAATATAAGAATTCATATGGAAGCAAAAAAGGAGCCCCAATACCTAAAGCTATCATCAGCAAAAAACACAAAGCTACAGACATCACACTTTGAGACTTCAAACATAACTAAAAGGCTACAGTATCCAGGACAGCATTATATTGATACAAAAATAGACACATAAAACAGATGTAACAGGACATAGAATCCACAAATAAAACCACAGAGCTTCAACCAACTCATCTTTGACAAGGCTGACCAAAAAAATTAGTGAAGATAAATCATATTTAACAAATGATGCTGGGAAAACTGGTTAACCACATGCAGAATAATGAAATTGAACACCTATACGCCACTATTAAAAAAAAAAACGCAAAATAGATCAATGTCTTAAATGTGAAACCTCAAACTATAAGAATCTTAAAAGAAAACTTAGAGAACAGCTTCTTGGATATCAGAGTAGGCACTGAATTTATGATCAAGTCCTCAAAAGCAAATGCAACAAAATCTAAAATTGAGAGGTGGAAACATATCAAGCCATATCATGGTTTTTGAACAGCAAAAGAAACTGCCAAGAAAGTAAAGACACAACCCAGAGAATGGGAAAAGAAAATCTGCAAGCTGTGCATTATGAAAGCCTAACATCCCAGCTCTACAAGGAACTCAAATGACTTGACAGGAATAAAAACAAATAACACCATTAAAAAGTGTCCAAAGGACAACGAATAGATGCTTCTCAAAGAAAGGCATTCTAGTAGCCAACAAACATATTATTAAAATGCTCAGCTTCACTAATCGTCAGAAGAATGCACATTAAAACTACAATGAGATACCACATCACATTGGCTTGGATGACTATCTTTAAAAAGTCAAAAAAACAACAGGTATTTGTGAAGCTGTGGGAAAAATGGAATGCTTCTACACTGTTGGTGGGAATGCAAGCTAGCTCAACCATTGCAGAAAGTAGTGTAGCATTTTCTCAAGTAACTGAAAATTGAGCTACCATATGATCCAACAATCTCAAATATACCCAGAAGAACATGAACTGCTCTACTGGAAAGACACCTGCACATATATGTTTATTGCAGCACTATTCACAATAGCAAAAACATGGAACCAACACAGATGTCCATTGAAAGTGGACTGTACATCACAACTCTAAAATGAAAACTAAGACAAAGAACACAGAACAATTTATTATTTATTTAGAAAGGAAGATTACAACTTTAATATTCTGATAGAAAGGAAGAACAGAGAAGAGAACCAAAATATATACTGGTTTGTAGATTTGTAATGAGAATTTGAGGTAATTTCTTTCTGATAATTCCTCTTTTCTGTTTGAAGGGAAACTCTGAATTTCAACTGAGAGTGCAATGTGTGACGAGGAGAATGGGAAGATTTTGTAAAGCTGAAAAAGTTATTTTAAGGCATTGATTGCACAGGTGGTACAGAGTTACTGACGCTGGTTACTGTAAATGAATAGTTTTATTGATTTGGCTGAGTGTGTGATGCTTATCCATTCAGGCACAACAATCTGTGTGCAGGCATAAGGAAGACCAATACTATATTCTTCCAGGCATTGAGTTTCACTGAAGAATTTAGGTATGTGAAAGGATAGAGGGGAAGTCTCAAAGAGATAATATGGAAAAAATAAAACATAAAGAGAACAGTTGCTGTAGTAGTAATTGAGAAAGGAGACAAACAGATTTTTGGAAAACCAAATGTTTGCTATGATTTCAGAAGTAAAGCAGTATCAAACATTGTAGTTCTCAAGTGTGACTAACTATGGCAATAGGAAAAGTTGATAAAATGGAGGCTAAATCCATCAGAATGAGGTTTTCCAAAGAACTAAAGACCTTCACATGGCATAAATGATGGTCAAAATTAAAAAATGCTGGAGATAAAGTATAATCACTGATGGTCTGTATAGTAGCCATGACTTTGGGTGGAATGCAGTACATCTATTATTAGTTTACACCACTGACCTCCATTTTACCCCTCTGCCAATGGTCACCTGTCTAAACTAATTCTTTCATTTCTGACCAAAATGACTTGCAATTTCTACCCTATCAAATATGTGAAATAGAAAACTAAGTTCTTAGAAATGTAAACCTAAAAATCTTAGAGACAGTCCAGTCTACTAATTGACTGTGTAAATATAAGAGGCCAGGAATTTTTAAGTGTGCTTAAATTTACAGACATAGTAACAGAATAAGGGCAAGCAAATTCCCTTATTGTATCAGCCATGTTTTTATCCAAATAATCTAATAAGTGAAAAAAAATTAACAAGAAAAAATATATGAACTTCTAAATAAAGAAAAGTAGTATCTATAAGAATATGCAATACTCCCATAGGTAACATCATTCAAGCATTTAGACATGCAATATACTGTAGTACATTCATTCTCAAGCTCTTAAAAAAATAAGATGATATTTTTACCCACAGAAAAATCATCAGAAAGTGTTAGGTCAGAAAGGAAGTGTGGAAAAAAAAAAAAAAGAAGAGTGTTCAGAGAGATAATAACCTTAGATATCTAACGGTGAAAATAGTTACATAAAAATTAAAAGTAACACATAACTACCAAAGGTTCGTAGTTGCCTGCAATTTACTATTAATATTTAGGGAGTTTGATTTGTAAGGAAGTTATGGAAGTCAGAGGTGAGATGATAAGTGAGGAATAATCACAGCATACCAAGGGCTAAGTGGAGGCTGCCCCCCATTTAACTATATTTAAAGATAGTTCAGAAATATAATATGCAAATTTCTCTAAAAACTTTGCTTAATATAACATTCTTTTAGGTATTTTATCCTTTCGGGTTAAATATCCTCACACACCTATGTTGCTATATTTGTGAAAAAAATAGATATAGGAAAAATTTTCTTTTAATATGGAGGAAAAATGCTTATAAAAGCAACACCAAAAATAAAAGCTGAGTAATAGCTGTTCAGACAATATTTAGTTTCAGATAATGCTATAGTAAATAATATCAAAACACTTTGAAATACTTGCCAAAAACTTTGAATTCTTACGAGAATCACACAATGACTGAAAATCTTAAACTGAAAGTATTCAAAGTTATAAAATTGCAGGTAGGAAGTATTTGGAAGTAATAAGAGAAAAAATGTTTTAAGCTAGTTAAAATGAATATTCTATACATAAAAAATGATGATATCATTGATCCTCATGACTTCACAGCTTTTTATTTGATCATAACAGTTTAGATTATGAATAAAAAATAAAAATGCTGTTGGTCACCTATATAGTCAAAGAATGACTAATGAAAATAAACTCACTTAAAGAAAGAAGTATTTATCTTAAACATCATATGTTAAAGTCCTGGATTTAACATTGGCATAATTTCAGAGAGAAAATGGTTTTGCATTTTTTATTAAAATGAATGTCAGCCAAGTAAAATATTATGTGACAAATAAAGTAATATAAGAATGGCATAATTCTGAATAGAAAATTGTGTTATATGTTATGATGATATGAAAAAAATCACAACATGTTACTTTCTATATACTATTGAAAATGCTTTAAATAACCTCATTGATTGCAGATGCTATTTAATGAATGGACAATATCCTTCACTGTCCTAGAGGCTGAAGGAGCAAAATGAGGTAATCATTTTTTGAGTAATGTTCTTTTAGTGTCCTCCATGAATTTATTATTTTTGGTAAGATTTCCCAAGACTAAAAGTAAACAATGAGTTAGATAATAATAATATTCAATCCCATCGATTAATTTTGTTATTAAATAATAACATTAACATAATTATAAAAATTATTGATATGATATGAATCAGGGTTACACAATAACCACGTTTTTCAAGATTCATAAATAGTTATCAAAATACAACTGCTCTGGTCATGACTGAGAGAATATATATAGTTAGCACACAAAGTTTTAACCTAGGATTCAAATAGAGTACAAGATACACAGGATAATATTTCAGAAAGAGAAAAAAAATGGAATTGGAGAATGCAAACGAAATAGCTTTACAACCATCTCATTACAAGGGTGACTTAAAAAATATGGGATAAAGGAAATGGGAGAAACTAAATGACTATGTTACAATCTTTCTGCTTGCCAAGAGCAAGTAATGATGACTCCCACCAGGGATAACTAAATTGAGAGTTGAGAAATAGCATCAAATCGACATAAAAATGGGAGATACTATGTTTTTTAAACAAGGAAAAATGCTTCCATTAGGCTATTTTATATAAAACATTTTCTATTGTTCATTATGTGCAACTCAATCATTATTGCATAAGAAAGGAAACTAAGCCTTGTATCCATCATATATTTACTGAAATGGAAAAAATAATACAAAAATGTAATGCCATGAAAGGAGTAATTTTCCAGTTATACTAGACCTGAAATGAATCAATAAAAGAATAAAAGGAGCAGCAGTATGTGAACAAGGGGGAAAAGTTCTGAATAAACTCATTAGTCCAGAAAAGTGGTAAGAAGAGAGACTGAGAATTATACCATTAGGTTCAGAGAGGAATTTTTTTTGTTATCAACCAATGGCAAGTTGATGCCCCAAAGCAATAAAAAAAAAATCTATAAAAGAGGTAGCTGACCAGCCTAGTCACAATGCAGGGATGTGAGCTCTATTACTTATATTTGTCAAGAATACCCAAAGATCATAGTTCTGAGTAAATATAAAATAACATATTAAACAAACAACAAATTGTGACCTTTCAGTGGGCCCATGGTTTACTCAGACTCCCTATCAAGACAGTATACAAAGAGAGAAAAGATTGATTACATGATAGCTAAGATACAAATGGAAGTCTACCACAATGTGAAAATAAATTGCAGTGCAAACATATAAAGGAGAGTGCATATATATGAAACTTTTCTATTTCTAGTATACTGGAAATAGAACAATGAATATCTATTTTCTTTTGGAAAATACACATTTTTCAATTTTAAAATGGAGATTCTTAATTGATTGAGTTTTTAATCACTAATATTAAAAATCAAAGGATAAGTTTTTGGTCACAATGGAATAAGATGGACTGGATTCAACTTCTCATCATAAGCAACTGGATATAATGAAAATAATATATAAAACACTTTCAGTCATAGGAAAACTATCAATGTGAAGATTGTTATCACTGAAAGAAGAAAATAAATGAAATGAGCCTTATAATTTACCCAGATTTCTGCCTGGACTCATATTACAAACCGAGGATCAGGGAGGAGTCGTCTAAGTAGAGAGTGCCATCTTGTTTAATCAAGGAGCTAGACATTGAATTTTACAGATGCTGAGGCACTGGAAAGTTGAAGAGCAAAATTCCAGAAAAAAAGGAAGCTGCATACAAACAAAATTTTCATAAATGTCCATGCTTCTCTTTCTTGAGGCTTTATTGACTACTATATATTCGAAATTCTTTAGAAAATAAGACTCCTTAGAGTGATAGAGCGATAAATGAATAGATAGACAGATAGATAGATAGATATTTTAAGAAATTGATTGACTGACTAAAACATTTAAGCAGTTGTTGATGCTATAGTCTTGGGGTAGAATGTCTTCTCTAGAAAACTTCTTTTTACTCTTATGCCCATCATTTTGATTACATGAGGTTCACCCACATCATCAAGAGTAATCTTTTTTTTTTTAATTTTTAATTTTTAAGATATGGGGTATAATTCAGTGTTAGGTACACAAATGTTCACAATGCAGGTACCCTTGTTGATGAGATGTGTCCCCACCCCCTGGCAGTTTCCCACTACTGCCAATCCCACACACCCCATTCCCTGGAAGTTTTCAACTACTGCCAAGACCTTTCTTAGAGTATTATGATAATTGTTCAAGTTTCCCTTATGCATGAGAATATGTGGTACTCAGTTCTTTTTTTCTGTGATAGATCACTCAGTATTATAAACTCTAAGTCCATACAAGTTGCTGGGAAGTTCATAATTTTGTCCTAAAAAAGGCTGCATACCATTCCCTTGTGTATATGTACCACATTTTAAAAATTCAGTCTGCTTTCAATGGACAGCACAGTTGGTTCCATGTTTTTGCTATTCTAAATAATGCTGCAATAAACATGCACATGCAGATATCTTTTTCAAAGAGTGATTTGAGTTCCTTTGGGTATATTCCTAGTAGGGGAATTACAGGTTCATATGGAAGGTCGATTTTTAGATCTTTTAGGAATCTCCAAACTGTTTTCCACAGAGGTTGCACACTCCCATCAACATTGTAGAAGTGTTCCCTTTTCTCCTCATCCTCTTCAGTATCTGTTTTTGTTGTTGTTGTTGTTGTTTGTTTTTTTGAGTTATTGATAATGGCCATCCTGACTGGTGTTAGCTGGTATCTCAGAGTGGTTTTAATTTACATTTCTTTGATGACTAGAGAGGCTGAGAATTTTTTCATGTATCTGTTGACTGCTTGTATGTTTTCTTTTGAGAAGTGTCTATTCACATCTTTTGCTCACTTTGTAATGAGTCTGTTTATTTTTTTTCTTTTTGGCACATGTGAGTTTCTTGTAGATCTCAGACGCTAGGCTTTTGTCAGATATACAGTTGGAAAATATTTTTTCCCAGACTGTGGGCAGTCTACCCACTCTCTTGATGGTTTCTTTGACTTTGAAAAAACTTGTCAGTTTGATGAGGTCTTACTTGTCTATCTTATCTCTTATGGCATGGGCACATGAGGTTTTTAATCAGGAACTGTTTGCCAGTTACTATTTCCATAAGGGTGTCGCCTGAATTTTCTAAGGTTCTTAGAGTTTGAGATTTTATGTTTAGGTCTTTGATATATTTAGAGTTGATTTTTGTATATGGTGATAGGTAGGGGTCTTCTTT
>CAUYQG010136670.1:0-16827 GCA_963574415.1 Tarsius wallacei | reverse complement strand
CCCAGACTGGAGTGCAGTGGCCGCTCCCGGCCACCGCAGCCTCGACCTGCTGGGCTCCGGCGATCCTTCCGCCTCAGCCTTCCAAGTAGCTGGAGCTACAAGCGTGCGCTACTACGCCCGGCTAATTTTTTGATTTATTGTAGAGATGAGGTCTCGCTTGCCCAGGCGGGCCACAAACCCACGGGCTCAGGCAATTCACTCACCTCAGCCTCCCAAGGCGTGGGATTACAGGCTGAGCCCGGCTGGCTTATTGAATATTTTAAGCCCACTGTTGAGATCTACTGCTGAGACAAAAAAATATTATTTTAAAAATATTACTGCTCATTGACCACATACCTGGTCATCCAAGAGCTCTGATGGAGATGTACAAGAAGATGAACACGCCTGTAGTTCCGGCTACTTGGAAGGCTGAGGAGGAAGGATTGCCGGAGCCTAGCAGGTCGAGGCTGCGGTGGCTGGGAGCGACCACTGCACTCCAGTCTGGGCGACAGAGTGACTCCAACTCAAAAAAAAAAAGAAGATGAATGTTGTTTTCATGCCTGATAACACAATATCCCTTCTGCAACCTATGGATCAGGGAGTAATTTAGACTTTCAAGTATTGTTAAATAGTACATTTTATAGTACTATTGCTGCCACAGATAGTGGATTTGGGCAAAGTTGATTGAAAACCTTCTGGAAAGGATTCGCATTCTAGCTGCCATTAAGAACATTTGTGGTTCATGGAGAAGGTCAAAATATCATTAACAAGAGTTTTGAAGAAGTTGATTCCAACCCTTATGAATGACTTTGAGGGGTTCAATACTTCAATTGAGGAAGTAACTATAGATGTGGTGGAAACAGTGAGAGAACTAGAATGAGAAGTGGAACCTGAAGATGTGACTGAATTGCTGCAATCACATGCTAAAACTTTAATGGATGATTTAAAAGACTGAGGCAGGAGGATCGCTTGAATTCAGGAGGTCTGGCTGTAGTGTGCCATGCTGCTCTAGTGTCCATACTTAGTTCAGCATCAATATGGTGACCTCCCTGGAGCAGAGAACCATTGGGTTGCCTAAGGGTGGGTGAACTGACCCAGATCAGGAATGGAGCAAGTAAAAATGTCAGTGCTGATCAGTAATGGTACATGCCTGTGAATAGTCACTACACTTCAGTCTGGGTAACATAATGAGACCCTGTTTCTTAAAAAACAAAAAACCCCAAACACCAAAACTTTAACAGATGAGGAAATGCTTCTTATGACTGAACAAAGAAAGTGGTTTCTTGAGACAACAAAGGATTTAGAATATTATATAAACTTAGTTGATAAAGGAGTGGCAGGGTTGGAGAAGAATGATTCCAATTTTGAGAGAAGTTCTACTGTGGGTCCAATGTTATCAAGCAGCATCATATGCCACCGAGAAATCTTTTGTGAAAGGAAGAGTCCATCGATGGGGTAAACTTCACTGTTGTCTTATTTTAAGATATTGCCACAGCCACCCCAACCTTCAGCGACCATCAGCCTGCCCAATCAGCAGCCATCAACATCAAGGCAAGATCTTGACTTGCTGAGGCATCAGAAGATTGTTAGCATTTTTAGCAATAATGTATTTTAAAATTAAGGTATGCGTATTGTTCTTTTAAAACACAAAAGGCTATTTTATACTTAATAGACTGCAGTAGAGAATACACATACCTTTTATATGCATTGGGAAATTTTAAAAAATGTGTGCAACTTGTTTTATTTTTGTATTTACTTTATTGCCGTGGTCTGTAACCAAACCTGCAGTATCTCTGAGGCATGCTCATATACAGTTCAGTGATTTTTTTTAGTGTATTTGTAGAGTTGGCATCACAGCTATATACTTTTATAATATTTGTATCACCCTAAAAGATACTTTGTATCCTTTAGCTATCACACCCCCCCCCAGGTCCCTACCCCTAGGGCAATAACTAAACTACTTTCTGTCTCTATGAATTTGCCTATTCTGGACATTTCATGTAAACAGTATCATACAATAGTGGACTTTTATGGCTGGTTTCTTTCACTTAGTCTAATGCTTTCAAGGTTTGTGGGGTAGCATGTATTAATACATTGCTTTCTCTTTAAACCTTTAAAAAAAATTGTGGTAAAGACACATAACATAAACTTTACCATCTCAAGCATTTTAAGGTACACAGTCCAGTAGAGTTAAGTACATTCATTCTGTTGCTCAACCAATTTCCAGAACTCTTATGTCTTGCAAAATTGAAACTCTATACCCATAAACCACTCCCCATTCCTCCCTCTCCCCAGCCCTAGTCAACCATGATTCTACTTTCTGTCTTGATAAACCTGATCGTTCTAGTACCTCATGTTAAGTGGAATTTGTCTTTTTTTGACTGGTTTATTTAATTGAGAAAAATCTCCTCTAGGTTCATACATGTTGTAGCACGTGTTGAAATTTCCTTTCTTTTTAAGATTGACTAATATTCCATTGTGTGTATATGCCACATTTTTGTCTAGTCATTCATCTATCGGTGAACATTCAGATTGCTTCTACCTTTTGGTTGTCGTGAATAATGTGTCTATGAACAAGGGTGTACAAATAACTGTTCAAGTCCCTGCTTTAGAATGTCTTGGGTATGTACCCAGAAGTGGAGTTGCTGGATTATATGGGGTCCTACTTTTATTTTTTTGAAACTATCATACTGTTTTCTATAACAGCAGCATTATTTTATGTTTCCACCAACACAAATGTTCCAATTTCTCCCAGATGTCTTGAACACTTTTTATTTTTGGATAATAGCTATAGTGAGTATGAGATGGCATTCATTCATTCTTAATGGATTTCTGACACATTGTGCTAGGTGGGCAGGGATGTGGGTTGTCACTAATGAAAAAATGTGAACAAAATATTAGACATAAGTCTTGCTTCTTAGTTATAATCCACTTAGAAAGGTATGATCATAATTTGAACTTGAACATTTATTGAGCAATTACCATGCACTAAGCACTGTACTTAGCACTTAATTGGTTTTCTTACTCAGTACTTTCAACAGTCTTAGGAGCTAGATGTGCTTGTCACACCATCTTTGAGGGGAGGAAAGTGGGACACCTCAGCGATTTGCCAAATGTCTCCAGGCCAGAGTTGAAAGCCAAGCTGAGTATCTCTCACTCTGTGTTCTTTCTTTCAACAGAGGATGAGATTAGTCTGATCTTGTTAACCTGACTTTCAGAGTTGGAGGAACTGGTCTGGCCTTCAGAGGTAAGAACAGGGGTTGCCAGGGTTCCTGTTTGAAATGGTAGTCATCTGCTGTAATATACTTTTACCCTACTATCTAGAACTAGAACAAAGTTTGTAAGTAGAAGGGATGGAGGATTCAGGCCCTCCATCCTCTTCATTGCTATTTTTATGGAGGAAGGAACAAGGCCCTCAGGCCTCCAGCTTATGTCTTAACCAATGTGGAGAAATATGTGGCCCAATTAGGCCAGCAACAATGAGATAAATTGTATTTTAAAAAGGAACCTCAGGCTGGGCGCAGTGGCTCATGCCTATAATCCCAGAACTTTGGGAGCCCGAGGTGAGAGGATTGCCTGAGCCCACGGGTTCGAGACCAGTCTAGGAAACTTGGTGAGACCTCATCTCTATAAAAAAATCAAAAAATTAGCCAGACATGGTGGTGCCTGTCTGTAGTTCCAGCTACTTGGAAGACTGAAGCGGAAGGACTACCTGAACCCAGCAGATTGAGGCTGCACTGGCAGTGAGCATGCCACTGCACTCCAGCCTGGGTGACAGAGTGAGATCCCAACTCAAAAAAAAAAGGGATCTCAAGATAAAACTCTACAAAGAAATTTTCTGACTACAACAAGAGCTGTAAAAGCTGGTTAGCCAACTGTGAAATATTTGCTGTTAGTTCTGCAGTTAACAAAAAGCAGTTGACCGTTTGATGTTAGTTCTACAGCAAACAAATAAGCAGTCAACTATTGCTGTTAATTAACCTTATCTTAAAGAGACAAAACCCCACAATCATCAGCCAATTTATAAACCTGTGGCACGGCATGTAGTCAGTTTGCAAACTTCTCCATGTCCCGCAGGCAATTTCCCTGACCCACTAGACCCCAACACTGGGGTTATAAATCACCTTTCTAGCCTCTGCCTCTGCAGACAGCAGACAGACAATAGACAGCAAACACTCTCTCTGTTGCTCTGCCCATTGTGCCCTTTACAATTTATCTTCCCTTTAATAAATCTACCTTTCTTAATTCATAATTGTCTTGGTAAATTCTTTTCACCAACCCATGACTCTGGCTATACCTAGCCTGCCACACTGCAACCAATGCTGTATAGATAGACACAAGGAGAAATGGGAGACCAGGAGCAGAACGCTGGCCTATTGACATGTGAGTCGTACTTATTCTGGAACTGTACTGTTGTTTAATTTATACTGATTACATATTGTTAAATATAAATCAAAATGGAGGTGGAGACTGACCTTTGCCTCTGAGCCAATGGCCCACAGCCAGCTCAACAAAACTCTTAATGAATTTTCCGAAATATCCACTTAAATTGTAATGGAAGCTTGAGTTTTATTTCCATGTTCAGTGTGACTCAGCACTTTGTAGCCAATCAGCTATGGCCTAAGTAATCTGCTCACCCTAAAAAGAAAAGATACTGTAAAATAACCAATAAGAATTAACCAATGAGATTTAAGCTCTGTGAGCTTCCTCCTTCACTCTTGATAAATCTTACTCCCACCTTTATGAGAAGAACGTTCTTACCTTTTTGGTTTTGAAATCTTTCTGTGCACAGTTTGTTTTTTGCTTAATAAAATGTTCATATCAAGTTGAAGGAAACTAGAATATGACCCTCCAAAATATGCCTCTTTGACATAAAAACTTTTTTTTTGAGCTAAAGGCAATTAAAAAACAGCAAACGGAGGGAAAGCTCTCTCTATCCTTTCCTTTTTCTGCCTAAAGACAGGATTTAAATGCTTCTTTATTGGTGATGGCTCTGGACTCTTACAGGTCAGGGATTGCACCAGAGGAATCTGCAAACAAACCTCACTCCATTACTTAGTTTCCTCCCATATATTTACCTTCCCATAGTTTCCCAGTGTTGGAAGCCTAGAACTGCTTCGCTTTGTCCTATCACTTTCCCACAAATGTATTGTTCTTTGTTAAAGATGCTATATAAACCAGAGTTCTAAGCCATTGTTTTCAGATATGTTTCTTTCAAGTTTCTTCTGCATGTGTGCTGCACACATTAATAAACTTGTTTATTTTTCTCTTGTCTTTTGTTATAGGTGTCCCGGCTAAGAACAATGAGCGGTTGAAGAAAAAAAATTATTTTTTTCTCCTCAACAAAGTAAAGCTCTCTGGATTTTCTTACGACTATGTATATAGAAAATAAATACAGTAATCTATATATATTCTTACTGTGAATATATGAATTGTTGAGTTTTCTTTCAGCTATATATATATAATATAAATATATATTCTTCCTTTGAATATATGAATATATGAATTTTATTTTTAAAATTTTATATGAGCATATATATATATATATATATATATTTTTCTTTTTCTTTTTTTTCCTCTGCAAGTCATTTTCTTCCTTTTTTGGTCAGGTATCACAGAGGCACCTAGAAATAAATCATGAGGGGAATTCCATTTCCCTTCATCAGGATTAGCTTAGGGTTGGGAGTAGGACTCAATTCCAAAAGATAGGATAAAAGGGGACATCTGTTGTGCATCTGAAAAAAGAAGTTGTTTTCTGAAGAAAAAAATTAGTGCCTTCCAGGCAAAAAGCTTTTTTCCCCTTATTCCTGTATGTAATGTGGCAACCCCAGATCTGAGAGGGCTTGCACGTAATGTTCTCTGCATATTTCAAATAAGTCACCTGGAGGTCCAGCAGGCAAAGACATTGGTTTATTAGAACTTTGCAGGAGGCACTGATGGCAGCCAGTCGGTGAAGAAAGAATCCATCCCTAGGGAGAGTACAGCAAGCGGTTTTACAATCAAGCAAGTTAATTATTCAAATTGCTACATGATATTTACAATTGCAGTGAGTAAGTATGCTGCCCACACTGTTCTCAACTCTGCTGGATCACCTGAATCCCGTGACTCATAACTGGGAATATGCATATCCTTCAGAGACCAGACTTGGCCAGAGATTGCTCCCTGAGGAAGGGGACAGAAAGGAGCCAGATATAGGGAGAAAAGAGTCTATGTCTGGACAATTACCTCACACTCTACTTTCCTTCCTGCGGCACTAATGTACAGATGTAGAGCTTAGAGTTGTAGCTTCCGCCTAGTGACCACCAGATGACCAGTCTAGGGACAAGATGTAAAAAGATTGTTAGTGGGGCTGTGTCCTTGATAAAATCACTAAGCCCCTGAACCAGTTCTGGAAGTGCCAACCTCCAGACTTAAAAAAAACCCAACTTTATTTCTTAGAGCAGTTTTAGATTCACTGGAAAACTGGAAGACACAGAGATTTCTCACATACCTCCTGCTCCCAAACATTTGTTGAGGAGTCAGAGATCACCTCTGGCCCTCCTTATGCTCTGATGTGGGCTCTTCAGCTGGATTCAGAAAACAAATCGAAACCAGGAAGACTAACAAAGGCATCCATTTTGTTCGTTTTATGTGTACATGGGGATCTTCATGAGACAGTGAAGTCTGAAGTGTCCAAAGCAAAATGCTTTTATACTTTTTAGACAAAGAATGGTAAATTTGAAAAGCATAGACAGTACAAAAAAAACTCTGGCTGGGGCAGAAAATTTTCTAGAGGCGTCACTAGGCGATGTATGGAAAGGGTATAAAATAGGTGGAAGATAAGGGTTAAGTATATTTATTCAGGTCTATTGCAGCTCCCAATTCCCGGTCTCTGGTGATAAGGGCTATTTTCTTGCCCCGGTACAGCAAGACTCCTCTCAAGGGAATTGTAATGGCTTGCTGCATGCAGGAAGAGACTAGACAGCTAGCTCTTTCTGAAACTACACTTTCTCCAATGTTTCAACTCAAAATAATCCATATACCAATCTGGCATATTTTGGGGTGACATGTCCTTCACTCCTTCACATGCACAGTCTCATGATGATCAATATCCCCCACCAGAGTGGAATATTTATTACAATCGATAAACTTACATGGACACACCGTAATCATCCAAAGTCCATAACTGACATTAGGGTTCACACTTGGTGTTGTACAGTTTATGGATTTGGACAAATGTATAGTGGCATGTATTCAATATTATAGTGTCATACAGAAGAGTTTTGTTGACTTAAAAATCCTTTCTGTGTTACAGGGTTCCCCCCTGTAACCCCTAGCAACTACCAATCTTTTACTGTTTTCATAGTTTCTCCTTTTCCAGAATGTCTAGGCTTCTTTTTTTTTTTCTGGGTTGGAGTCTCACTCTTGTCACCCAGGCTGGAGTGCAGTGACACATTCATGGCCACCGCAGCCTCAACTTGCTGGGCTTAGGTGATCCTTCCGCCCCAGCCTTCTAAGTAGCTGGAACTACAGACGCACACGTGGCTAGTTTTTTTTGTGTGTGTGTGATTTATTTTAGAGAGGAGATCTCATCAAGTTGCCCAGGCTGGTCTTGTATCCCGGGTTCAGGCAATCCTCTTCCCTTGACCTCCCAAAGTGCTGGGATTACAGGCTGAGCCACTGTACCCAGCCTCTGGGCTTCTTTTTATTGCAGATAAATAAAGGTCTACAATGTTTAAGCCATTATTGGTCAGGAATTCTGTTGCTTGCAGCCAAACACATCCTAACTCAATTATTCCCCAACTGGATTTTAAGTTCCTTGAGGCAGGGATACTGTATTTAATTTCTTACCATGGAAAGTTTTTTTGCATAAGAGGTAGGCACGAATTTGTTGAATTAATAAATGAATTGATAGAAGAATAAATAATAACCTAAAATACTCTGTCTCCTAAAATATAGGTCAGCTTGGCTATATTAGATAGGGAGGGCATCCTGTAGTCAGAGCCTACATTATAATGGCCTAATGGAATCAAAGAATCTTAGAGCTGAAATAGACCATACAACTCTAGATCACTGGGCCCAACCCTCTCATTTAACAAATAAGGAAATGTAGATGCAGAGCTTAAACAATATTTGTTAGTGACAAATATAGAATTAAGTTGCCCCAGTAATCTTTCCATTACATTGCCCTTTACTTATCTTGGCTCTGAGCCCAATCCAGGCTTCTCCATCCCAGAATAACTCCTTGCTTCCCCATTAGTGCTGCAGTAATTTGTAGCCTAGATCCATTTGTGGATCTAGCCAATCCTCCTGACTTTGAACTAGCAGCAAATGCCAGCAAGCTCTCATGTAGGAGGGGCTTGTGTAAGCATTATGATCATCTGGGAAGGGAATTGGAGGCTCCAGCAGGAGATGTGGTTTTATTTATGTTTATTTTTGAATTTTATTTATTTATTTATTTAGAGTTAGAGTCTCACTCTGTCAGTGAGACTCTGACACCCAGACTGGAGTGCAGTGGCATGATCATGGCCACCGCAGCCTCACCTGCTGGACTCAGGTGAGCCTTACTCCTCAGCCTTTCAAGTATTTGGGACTACAGACAGACACCACCATGATCGTCTAATTTTTTAATATTTTAAAATATTTAAAAATTTTTTTATTGTAGAGACAAAATCTCTCCATGTTGGCCAGGCTGATCTCATACTTCTGGACTCAGGCAATCTTCTTGCCTTGGCCTCTCAAAGTGCTGGGACTACAGATATAATCCACTGTGCCTGGTTCATTTTATTTTTATTTTTTTGAGTTGGGGTCTTGTTTCTGTCACCTAGGCTGGAGTACAGTGGCGTGATCATGGCTCACTGCAACCCCAACCACCTAGGCTCAGGCGATCCTTCTGCCTCAGCCTCTTGAGCATTGAGACTATAGGCACATGCTACCACACCTGGCTAATGTTTTGATTTTTTGCAGAGACTAGGTTTTGCTATGTTGCCTAGGCTACATACTTGTCTTGGGCTCAAGCAATCCTTCCAGGAGTGAGCCACTGTGCCCAGCAAGATATAGTTGTAGAGTAGGCTTGAACAGGCATGTGGAAGGCAGATCCTCCCATTTATATGTGGGCTCTCCAAGTTCAGACCATCTCAGAGGTTCTCCCTTGTTGCCTGTATCTCAGCTCTGCTTCTGATCCATTCCTATTCAACTAGGTAAGTTTTTAGGACTACTGTGAATGTCAATTTCATATGTCAATTTGGTCAAACAACAGTCTAGATGCTGCTGTGAAGGTATTTTTTTTAGATATGATGAACATTTAAAGTTTTGAATAAAGCAGATTACCCTTCCTCATGTAGGTGGGCTTTATCCAATCAGTTGAAAACCTTAAGAGAGGCTGGGCTTGGTGGCTCAGCCTGTAATTCCAGCACTTTTGGAGGCCTAGGCAAGTGGATTGCCTGAGCCCACAGGTTTGAGAGCAGCCTGGGCATCTTGACAAGACCTTGTCTCTACAATAAATAAAAAAATTTGTGGGGCATGGCAGTGTGCACCTATAGTTCCGGCTACTTGGAAGGTTGAGGTAGAAGGATCGTTGGAGCCCAGCAGGTTGATGCTGGGATGGCCATGAGTGTGTCACTGCACTACAGCCTGGGCGACAGAGTGAGACTCCAACTTAAAAACAACAACAACAAACCCCTCCCCCGCAAAAAAACCTTAAGAGAAAAGATGGAGGTCCCTCAAGGAACAGAAAACACTTGCCTGCAACAGCCTTTGACTTAGCTGCAGCATCAGCTCTTCCCTGGGTCTCCAGTCTGACAGCCTGCCCTGCAAATTTTGGACTTGCCAGCAGCTACAATAATCAGTCATATGAGCCAATTCCTTAACATGTCTCTCTTTCTCTCCCTTCACTCACACACAAAAATACCCACACCCACACCCTACATTCTGTTAATTTTTTGTTTGTTTTTGGAGATCTCTGACTAATACAACTACCCTAAGGTCCAAAGATGTATGGCCATTGTAATCCTTACCAGTTGGTGTTAGGATAGATATTTACAGCTGGTAGCCCTCAGACCCAGTCTTATTGGGGGGAAAAACCAACAGGAGGCATGGAAGGAAATACACTGCACATTGACAGCCCTGTTTAAATAGTCCCCAGAAGCTTTACAGCAGTCTGGCCTTAACGAGCCTTTTAAAAATGGTATTCTCTTTCCCCATTGTAGCTTTCTGTCTATTCATCCTTCTGCTGTGGTTTGCTTTTCTCACTCTTGTGGGGAGTCTGCAAATCAGCAGCCTACCCCCACACCCCCAGAATTGTTCATAGGGAGACATTCAAGAAAATGATGACATGCCTTGGGAATTAATGGTCCATCTCTGTTCTATCCTGGAGCTAATCACTGAGCCAGCTGTAGAGGGGGCAGCAGGGGAGGAGCTTTAAGGATGCTCTGGCTTGAAGCCATGAAAAATTGATGTTACTGGGAGGGGAGGACTGCAGAGCAGCAGCTGCAGTTAGAACTAGCAGGGGAGGGCACTGGGCAGGAGGAGGGGGAGAAGGCAGGGATGGCAGGTCTGGGCCTCCTTGGGAACAACTCAATTACCTTGAAAGCCATGAGATAGGACACAGGGGCTGCAGAGAGGGATAGGCCTGACAGGCGGTTTCTCTTCACGTACCATGCACTTCCTCTTTGGTGTCAGGGGTAGTTAAGGACCTATTATTTATGTGACTGTCACGGATACCAGATGCATAAGAAATGATACCAATCACTTTCCCATTTTGTTGTGAACATCCATAGAGATGATATCTGTCGAAGCAATTGAAGCTATACCAACATCTGTTTTACTTTGGTAACCTAGAGAAAGCTAACTCCCACAGCTGAATTGCTTATGACATGAAATATTATGCTTATATAACTGTATATATATAAATTTTTACCACATATGTAAAGCTCAGCACTTAAAACAAATTATCACCTATCTGATGATCTTTATTGAAATTCTTTGAATTATAAATTTTAAAAATTGGCTGGGCATGCTGGCTCATGCCTGTGATCCTAGCACTTTAGGAGGCCAAGGTGGGAGGGTTGTTTGGGTCCATGAGTTCAAAACAAGACTGGGCAACATAGTGAGACCCTGTCTCTACAAAAAAAACAAAAACAAAACCAAAAACAACTAGCTGGGTGTGGTAGTGCATGCCTGTAGTTCCAGCTACTCAGGAGGCTGAGCCCAGGATGTCAAGGCTGCAGAGAGCCATGATCATGCCACTGTACTCCAGCCTGGGCAACAGAGTAAGACCTTGAATTAAAATTAAAAAAAAATTATTAGTTGTAGCGATGGCCATCATTTTCAGATAAGAAGGGTGGAATAAGGGGAAGTCTGCGGGTGAGTTTTTGTGGATAGAGAGGTGAGTGGTGTTTTGGAAGTCTCTGTGAGGAATAGCAGGCCAGTTTATTCCCCCCATCTCCAGCCAGGTCAGAGCTTCCACAGAATCTATAAAAATCTGGTTGTAATGTATTTTTGGATTATTATTCTAGGATGGCTGGAATGATGAGTTACTGCTCTATGACATGTCATTTTGAAGAACACGATTGCCTTTCTTCTCATTCAGAGTTCACAGGAATTCTGTGGTGGGAAAGTTCCTTTGATGAACTCAGTTGAAGCACTGACAAGTCTCAGAAGCTGTGGTTCTCAGTCAGGGACTATTTTGTCCCAGGGAACATTTGGCAATATTTGGAGATGTTTCTTGGTTGTCACAGCTGGGATAGGGTGTCACTGACATCCAGTGGGTAGAAGCCAAGGGTGCTGTTACACATCTTAGAATGCACAGCAGAGTTCCCCACAGCAAAGAGTTATCTGACCCAAGATGCAGTAGTGTAGAGGCTGAGGACAAACCATCAGTTCTTCAACCTGGTGCCTCTTCCCAATCTTTGTAGGAAACATGAGCTTAAAGTATAGTTAGCAAATATTCCTGACTTCCCTTTTTTCTTGCATTTTTGGACCCTTTTAATTTTTCTCTGGGACAGTTCATTAAAAGAGGCTACAAGTTTCTTAAACATAATAAAATACATTCCTGTTTAGACTTTGACATTGGCTTGGTCCATTTAATGTTGCTATAACACAACATCTGAGGTTTGGGTAATTTATAAAGAAAAAAAGGCTTATTTGGCACATGATTCTGATGGCTGGCAAGTTCAAGATTGGATATGTGCAGCTGATGAGGGCCTCAGGCTGCTTCTACTCATGACAGAAGATGAAAGGGAGCCAGTGTGTGCAGAGATCACATGGCAAGAGGGAAAGCAAGGGGGATGGGAAGGAGTCAGCCTCTTTTTTAACAATCAGCTCTCGTGGGAACTAATAGAGTGAGAACTCACTGACCCCCAGGGAGGGCATTAATCTATTCATGATAGATTCTCACCCATGACCCCAAACCACCCACTAGGCCCCAAACCACCACATTAGGAATCACTAAGTCCTGTCACATTTGGGTATTTTTGATTCATTTTTTGTTCCTTGGTCTTAGTTTTGATAGTCTTTTTCACTTCTTTAAATGTGCATTTATTATTTGAGCCAGGGTCTCACTCTGTTGCTGGAGTGCAGTGGCATGATCACAGCTCACCACAGCCTGGACCTCCTGGACTCAGGTGATTCTTCTGCCTCAGTATCCCAAGTAGATAGGACTATAGCGCATGTCACCACACATGACTAATTTTTAGTTTTTTGTAAGGATGAGATCTTGCTATGTTGCCTGGGCTGGTTCATAGCAGGTACTATTAATCCTTATTTCTTTTTCACCTTTTGCTTTGTTTTTACCACCAAACCAGCAAATGAGCCATGCACAAGCAGTTCACTGGATCAAGGTCACACTGTGATGTGAGTGGCCAGGCCTCCTAGATGCCTCCCTTGATCCTCACAGAGACTTGCTTGAGGCCTGTTGCAGGGAGGAATCCGCCTAGGTTGGGGCCTCCTTTTGTACCTTTTAAAGGCACTTGAACTTTGCTGACTTGAAAGGTAACCTAAAGCAAATAGCAAGACCTCATCCTTACAAAAAACTAAAATTAGTTAGGTGTGGTGACATGTGCTGTAGTCCTATCTACTTGGGATACTGAGGCAGAAGAATCACCTGAGCCCAGGAGGTCGAGGCTGTGGTGAGCTGTGATCATGCCACTGCACTCCAGCAACAGAGTGAGACCCTGGCTCAAATAATAATAATAATAAATGCACATTTAAAGAAGTGAAAAGTAAAAAAATGCAAGGAAATGGATTTTCTTTTACAGTCTTTGAAAGGTAGAGCCTTACCAACACCTTGACTTTAGCCCAGTGAAACTGATTATGGATTTCTGGCCTCTGGAACAGTAAGACAACAAACTTGCTTTTTTTTTTTTTTGAAAGTAGAATTTATTGAGAGGACAGAAAAGCTCCCAGAGCAGAAGGGGACCTGAGGGAGTTGCCCAATTTGTATGATTTTAAGCCACTAAATTTGTGGTAATATGTTACACCTGCAATAGGGACATATATACTTATGTTCTACTAATATTCTTATATTCTACTAAGTAGTGTATGCTATTTTCTAGACTATATACTCCATGAAGTAATCAGCATAGCATAGGGTTATGAGTATTCCTTCTGGAGCAATCAGACATGGGTTCAAATCCTGACTGTTCCCTGTGGGAGACATTTGCCAGTATTTCTTTACCCAGAACTGTGAACTTTCTTCTTATATGAGGCAGAATATGTTAGTTGTCTTGTTAGTTGTTCATTCTCCATTTAAAAAAAAAATCAATATTTTTTATTTTGATATTGTGGGGTACAGTTAAGGGTTAGGTATACAGATATGCTCTGTTCAGGCACCCTTGTTGATAAGGGGTGTTTTCCGCCCCCCAGACAGATATTGCTACTGTTAATCCCACCTCCCTTCCCCTCCCCACCCCCATAGCTTCCCACCACTGTCAGTCCTTTTCTTATAGTATTATGATGAATGTTCAAGGTCCACTATATGAGTGAGAATATGTGATATTCAGATTGTTGTTTCTGTGAGAGGTCACTCAGTATTATAGACTCTAGTTCCATCCAGGTTGCTGCGAAATTCATGATTTTGTTCTTTTTTATGGCTGCATAGTATTCCATCGTGTATATGTACCACAGACCTCTTTTGACGGACAGCAAGGTTGCTTCCAGGTTCTTGCTATTGTGAACAATGCTGCGATAAACATACGTGTGCAGATATCTTTTTTATAGAGTGATTTGTGTTCTTCAGGGTATATTCCCAGTAGGGGGATCGCGGGGTCATATGGGAGGTCGATATTTAGGGCTTTAAGGAATCACCACACTGCTTTCCACAGTGGTTGCGCTAGTTTACACTCCCATCAACAGTGTAGAAGTGTTCCCTTTTCACCACATCCTCTCCAGCATGTTATTTTTTGAGTTATTGATAATGGCCATTCTGACTGGAGTTAGGTGATATCTCAGTGTTGTGTTAATTTGCATCTCCTTGATGATTAGTGAGGTTGAACATTTCTTCATGTGTCTGTTGGACGCTTGTATGTCTTCTTTTGAGAAGTGTCTGTTCATATCTTTTGCCCACTTTGTAATGGGTTTGTTTGGTTTTTTCTTTTTAGCACATCTGAGTTCCTTGTAGATCCAAGATGTTAGGCCTTTGTCAGACATGGAGTTGGCAAATACTTTTTCCCAGTCTGTGAGCTGTCTCCCTGCTTTCTTGATGGTTTCTTTCTTTGGCTTTGCAGAATTTTGTCAGTTTAATGAGGTCACATTTGTCTATCTTATCTCTTATGGCCCATGTGTTTCAGGTTTTGTTCAGGAATTGGATGCCAGTTCCAATTTCCATAAGGGTGTGTCCTGCATTTTCCAAGGTTCTTATGGTTTGAGGTTTTACATTTAGGTCTCTGATTCATTTAGAGTTAATTTTTGTGTATGGGGATAGATAGGAGTCTTGTAGAATCAACATTGTGAAGATGTCCATCCTACCTAAGGCCATCTACAGATTTAATGCAATACCCATCAAATTACCAGCAACATTCTTCTCAGAGCTTGAAAAAACAATACAGAGATTCATATGGAAACACAAAAGACCAAGAATAGCCAGAACAATCCTCAGCAAAAAAACAAAGCAGGAGGTATCACATTACCAGACTTCAAGCTTTACTATAAAGCTACAATAATCAAAACAGCTTGGTATTGGCACAGGAACAGGCATATAGACCAATGGAATAGAATTGAGATTCCAGAAGCAAAACCTCAATTTTTCAAGCAACTCATCTTCGACAGAGGCTCCACCACCTACCACTGGGGAGAGGAGAACCTATTCAGTAAATGGTTCTGGAAAAACTGGCTGACCACATGCTCTGTTTTTTATTAAAAATTTTATGCTCATTAAAAAATTACTTTTAGACTTGTTCTAATATGAATTTCTATCGTATGACTTTGGAATGTATATAAAAAGAAAAATATAAGAAAAATAAATTTGTTAAAGTAGTCTTAAAACCACTTTACATTCGGCGTCCAACTCTATGTCATTTTTCAGTTTGCAGTTGTCAATATGTGTCTTTTCGCTCACCTTTTCATCTTCTGTGTTATCAAGAACATTGGTGATGTGGCATTTGTTGAAATAGTGCTCCACTGTTGTTTCCTAAATTTTTTTCAAAGCCCATTCTATTCTCTTTTTCTTCTTTTTAGCACTGAAAGTCTTCACTCTCCAGTTTTGGAAGGGCATGTGGCAGCTCAGCAAGAGGGTAGCCTGGAATGACCATGCTGTAACTGGTGGGAGACGAGAAGAAGTGACATGTGCAACTTGATGTTCACATCCTTGAAAGGAAGTTGCTTACCTCCCACCTTCCTTTTACCCTTTCCTTCTACTTTTACCCTTTTTACCCTTTCTGTGGGATAAAATGCAGATATGGTGATAGTAGCCTGCCTGAATCATATAGAAGAACGTATCCTACAAATGGTAGAGCAATAGATAGAAAGAACCTCTTCTCCAAAGATCCTTTGGATTACCTGTGGAGCAGAACCGCCTACCTGCCATACCGCACCTCAACTTTTACAGAAAGGAAAATAAATTTTCCATCTTATTAACCACTGTTGTTGCCAAAGCGGCCAAATCAATCTTTATATTGTGTATATTAAAAAATTTATTTATACTTAATATTGTATTGAAAAATACTTTTATATGGCATATATATGTGTATTTATAATATATATGGTATTTTTATTTCTTTATTTATTCTTTATTTCAATAGCTTTAAGTGGTTTTTGGTTACATGGACATATTGTATAGTGGTGAAGAAGTCTGGGCTTTAAGTGAACCCATCACCCAACTAGTGTGCATTATACCTGACAGGTAATTTTTAATTCTCACCCCCTATACAGCACTGAATTTGTAAAAATGTTTTTGCAAAATAATTTGCGTACAATAAATCCACAGATTTTAAGTATTCAGTGTCATGAATTGTGGGTGCATACAGAATCCACATTCTGTATGCACCCATGTAACTGCCACTCAAAAGATATAGGACATTTCTATCATAAAGAAAGTTACTTTGTACCTTTTCTCAACCACCACTCCATAGAGGCAACAACTGTTTTGATTTCTAATTTGCCCATTTTTGGTCTTTATGTAGATTAAATCATATAGTAAGTTTTTTTTTTTTTTGAGTTGGAGTCTCACTCTGTCGCCCAGACTGGAGTGCAGTGACCGCTCCCAGCCACCGCAGCCTCGTCCTGCTGGGCTCTGGCGATCCTTCCGCCTCAGCCTTCCAAGTAGCTGGAACTACAGGCGCGCGCTACCATGCCCGGCTAATTTTTTGATTTATTGTAGAGATGAGGTCTCGCCAAGTTGCCCAGGCAGGTCTCGAACCCGCGGGCTCAGGCAAT